>JASDQU010310873.1:0-13496 GCA_032191745.1 Picea mariana
TAACATATCAGACAAAACTCATCATGATTCAAATACACTCAAATCAATTACTCTTGGTATGGACAACTATCGTCAATCTCATCAAGAAATCTTTAAAAATCCACCTGTAGCTCAACATACCCCATAAGCACCAAGTGGTGGGAAGCCTCCCCCTTTCGGAATCGTTGCCATAAGAGGATTAGTTGCAGGAGATGGCGCACGAGCTCCATTCGACTGTCCATAATCAGAGCAGTTACACAAGCACAACCACTGCCAAACTCCTGCTTCAAAAACTCTGTATCTGTTGTTAAGTACCCAGCTCTGACAGCCTGTTCAAGAATGTTCTCTGTTTCATCTCCCATGCCGAGCATAGTATCCACAATATTCTGTTCAATATTTTCTGCAGCGAAATTTGAAGCTTTCTGACCGCTATAATCATCAAAGACGCCAAAGAACGCCTGTTTGGAATCACCCAGAACATTAACAATGGCCTTGTGGGTGTCCTCCATGAATTCTCTCCGACCCTTTTTGCTTGAAACCGCATAATGAAAACCCTCCACATTGAACTCCATCGCCTGCTCTACTGCGGAGAACAGTGCATTTAGGCCCGGCAACTGGAGTGGAATTTGCAGCCTCTGCGGACATTTCCTGTTTAGCCGAGGCAAAGAGCACTTGCGGGCAATCGAACCATTCTCGTCCAGGACATTGACACAGAGAGAGACCGCCCTCATGACCGAGTTCTGCCCGCTCTCTCTCCACAGCAGATTCCTGGCTTTCCTTCCTCGTCTTTGGAGGATTCGCAATTCTGACAGCAGTTCTTATTCTGCTTCTGCCTGAAACTCGAAATCGTCCGCTCTACGAGACACTCCAAGAACAGGATCACGAGGAGGGAGGAGGACCAGGGAACAAGATCACAAGGAGGGAGGAGGACCCAGGTGATGAATAGCAGAATAATTTGCTGTCCACTCCAGCTGTTTTCCATGATTTCCATCAACATAAAGTTTAAACCTTGGCATTCATTTCTTATATATTGTAATGCTTCCTGTAGAAACTGATGCAACCAGTCATGTCAAACATATTGATACAGTCTCTATATCTATTATAGAGACTGTATCAAGCCGTGGCCAGCATTGCATAAGAGTATGTAGGAATTCAAATCATATAAATGGATAAACTATGTGTTGGTAGCCGACTTTTTTCCCTTTGACTCAATGTACATTTGATCAGTAATGGATCCTCTAACGTATGGTAGTGCAGCTCATTATTTCTTAGTTTAATAATGGTTGGAGAATACTTCTTATTTTCTATCCTGATTTTTTTTCCTTAGAGAAAACAAATTTTTTTTTTTTTGGAGTGGGCTTTGGGTTTTTTTTATGGATGTAAATTTGAACAAAATGGTTATTTTTTGTTATTTAAATTGTATTTCTGAATGCATAAATAGATTCAGCTGGATGAAAAATCTTGGAACACTTGGATTATACAAACGTAGCCACTCAAATCTGCAGATCCAACCATTTATCACCGGATTTAGGGCAAAATCAAATGAAAAAAATTACAAAAAAAAATTAAAAAAAAAAAAACTTTTCTACTACTACATTTTTTTAAGTGAATGAGAACAGAATTACAGGCGCGTGGAAGTGTTCACATGCGGAAGGGCTGTGGTGTAGCAAAAGTAATAACTACGCACTCCACGTTCCGCATAGCACTAAACAATCGTCTTGGACTCAAGAAACAACATTATGCAGTGAGGCATGCAAATGCAGAGGAAAGGCAGAATTGCAAAGATTTTCGTAATCTGCACTTCGTATGTAGCATAAGATTAAAGGCTTAAGTCAATGCGGCTAAGCATAAAACAGCAGGCAAAGGCATCTAGAAACAAGGCAGCCTCAAGACCTAGATCCAGCTGGCATGTGATGTGGTTACATCATGGTGATACGTCATTCTGGAAGTCAATCCAGAAACCTTATTCACATATTTCAATCAGCCTAATGCTCAAACCCACTTCTGATGAGCATTTGATACACAAGATAAAAAACGGACGAAGAACAAACTTAAACGAGTGGGTCGAGAGGATTGTCAAAGAATACATGGAAGATCAAGCAGTTGAAAAGAGGAAGAACAAACTTAAATAAGTGGGTCTAGAGGATTGTCAAAGAAAACATGGAAGATCAAGCACTTGAAAATAGAGAGTCAGTTCAAACCATCTAGAACCAATTCTATACGAAATTGCACTACATATTCCTTTGCACCGTCCATCCCTCCTTGCTACACAAATTTCTCTTAGACAAAGGAGTCGGCAACATTGTCGAGTACCGACCTGCCTTAAAAGATCCCCCTCTAAACTCCAACTCGTGGAAGATACAAGAAGAGTGAGAAGCGTTCCTGAAAGCTAACTATAAAGATACCAGAGAAGCGTGGGAGTACCCTTTTTTAAATAAATGAGCATACAAAAAATGAGAATGGAAACAGTCGACCACGAGTAAGTTGGGTCGACACCAATGGCCTGGATGATCGTGGGACGAGTTAAGTCGAAGTCCAAGTAAAAGACAAAAGTTGAATTAAAGTCGAACCACACGCAAGTCGAAAATATCAAAATTCGAGAGAAAGATAACTAATTCAAATAAGAAATGTGCACATCGAATGCAGATTCATAAACCATTAGTGGATATTCAAAAAATAGAGTAGGATAAAGTGCAAAAAAAATGAGAAGAGTTGCGAAATGAGAGGGATCTCCCAAAATATCATAGAAAACCTATCGAGGTGCGGCAGATCGTTGGAGCAACCCTTGAGGCACCTCAATGGCTCTTGGGAGTAGTGGAAGCTTGAAATTGAGTATGGCCCCTGATATGCCCAAAAATCCAATGACCAAGTCGACATGGAGATCGACAATTAGGGACTTGCAATTTGACTTTCTCCTCTCAGAAGTACTAACCCTTCTATTATAGACTTCCTTCGATAAAGAATTCACATAGATACAATCACAATGGGTGTGGTGTTAAAGTGATGACATTGGTCAAATAAGACATATAGTGTTAATTGAAGCACTAGAAAATGATGAAAATCGACCAGAAGATATACTTCTTCATTTAAGAGATCTCACGAATGTCGCCCCCAACCGAATCTACTTTTAGAAGATTCCAATTCAATAGATAAAAAAAACGAACCGTCACAACCCTTTAAAGGACGATTCATCTAATATTTACATAAATCCTTTCAAATAGAGGCTCAAATACCAAACGAAGAATGCTCACAATTAGCAATTAAATTATTCAAGTCAGAAGCATAGAACCTGACTCAAAAAAGTAATCCAACCTCTGAGTCCACCTCGACACAAACTCTTAGAATAGTTCTAGTTTTTAAAAAATCCCTGAAAGAAAATATGGGTCCAAATCATATCATGATTTATGAAGGTGACAAAGACCCTAAACAACGTTGCTTTGTCTGCGAGAATTTTGGCACACATCTGACATAACTGATGATGACAAACAAATGGTATAGTTTGGTGCCACTCATTGAGCTAGAGAATTTACATGGTTTATGAATTATACAGACAATCAACATTGTTTGAAGGAAGATATAAAGCAAAGCTTCCTCAAGTTCTTCAAATCTAAAGATATGAGTCACTTGGTGACACAAAACCTCAAAGAAATCAAGAAAAATATGAGAGAAACAACCCGAGAATATGATAAGAGGTTTAAATATTTATTTAGTGAAATCCCTTACGCAATCGACAAAAATATGTTGGTACAATGGTATGTAGCAGGATTACTACAGAAGATAAGAATTCCCCTCTAAATGTATGATCTTCAGTCATGTGAAGACATACTGAAAAAAACATAGTGAAGTGAAATGGATGATGAAGGCACCCTATCTTCGACAATCGCTCAAGAAAAAACTATAAGACAAGCTCATAGAGCTACAACAATCAATAAAAAACATGTCGATTTCACGAAAGGAATTCTGGTGTACTATTTCCTCAGGTGAGGGTCACATAAAATATTACTACAAGTTCAGTGATGCATTGGACCCAACAGTTAGATGCATCAAGATCAAAACACACTGTGATATTTGTGAAGATGCATCAAGATCAAAACACACTGTGATATTTGTGAAGCCTTGACAAATCACACATCAAGAGACTTCCCACACAATCTATCAAATGCATGCCCCAAGTGGTGCCATATATGTGAAGAAAATAATCATTCCACTCAAGAATGTCGGTTGAATGGAAATAATAGACCAAACATTCATTCAGTATATCACACATAGGTGGTCGACTAGCATGTCGACCAAGCAAATGGAAATGGATACACAAGACGAGGTCAAGGTGGTTATCAAGGTCAAGGGAGAGGAAAATGAAACTTTGGCAGAGGAATCAGTATAGGACGCTATTATTGTGTCGATCGTTGGAAAGATAATCATATAAGCCCATATTGTCCCATCAAAGGAACAATTGACCTCAAGTTCTATGTTATTTTTGGAGTAGGAGATCATTCCCTAGAGGTCTGTCTCATTGTACTAGAAAAAAATATGAACGAAACAAATATAAATCTTTTGCACACAATGTCAAAACAAGAGATTTTGAATTCTAAGAACCTTCATGTGTTAGCACATTGAGGAGCCGTTGAAGATATTTGTCCAAACCCAACAAGTTGACAAAGGAGAGACTGACATATATACCCTAATCCAGATCAACCACACAAACTTATGCGAGAAGCGATGAATTTCTTCAATAATATCGACCAAGATAGAAGGAACAAGGGAGACCATACAAACATCCCTGATACAAAGTGATACAAATTTATGTTGTTGATAAAAGTAAATCATTTTGACTTCTTGATAGACCTACTCAGTATTCTAAGGGAATATAAAGAAGACCAAGGATCTATTAAAATTCTATTCCAACTATCTAGAGAAAGACATACCAACGACTTCAACCAAGAAATTGACCTCGAAATTGACGGAGACATGATCAAGGAAGTCATAGTCGATTTTAGATTTCAAGTAAACATACTTCCAAGAGAAATGTGGATTTGACTCGGGAAACCACTGCTACAACCAACCATGAATTTCCTCAAGCTAGTAGATCAAAGGATCATTGAACCAATCAGTACCATTAAAAGCGTAATAACATCCATAATGGGAATACCAAAAAGAGTCTATGTTTAATTAATCAACTTGGTGAAAGGCATCCATGCCTATCCCACATTAGTCGGTAGACCTTGGGGAAGAAACATGTGAGCTATAATCTCCCTTAAAACAGATAGAATCAAACTAAAAGGGACTGGAAGAAAAATTATAATCCCATAGCATCCAAAGGAAGACAAACCTTGGGTCGAGACATGTGATGAATCCTAGGAAGCCAAACGACAATATCAAGAGATAAATGAGTAGAGAGGCAATGGCGAGCCAAACATCGAAGGAGAAATCCTAGTTGGGTCTCCCTTATCAATAGGTCAAAATGTAAATACAAAATTATACAAATGGAAAATGGATAATTTCAAAGGCCAAGCAAAATAATGCTGGTCGATATAAGGCATACAAATAAAAAGATCCAAATCATGCTTCTCAGTAGAAGTTTTACCCACTATGGAAAAAAGAAAGCTAAAGAAAACTATGACACTTATTTCGACTCATACAAATGCAAGGAAACCCCTACGATTCAGTGAAGGGATCTCTCTGTTGGTGCATGTCGAGGAAGTGTCCAAGTTAGTAAGAGTACATGGGAGAAATCAAAGTATAGTTGAGTCATTCACAGGTCAAGTTGCTCGATGGTGGGAAATTCATGTACCTTCAATATAGACATGGAACACTACCACTTTATATTTTGTTGAAATATTTGGGGGAAAACAATTATCAACAAAGAAGGACATCCTGACTTTCAAACCTGGGTTCCATACAATAGCTTACATTCAACAATGTGAGAAGGAATGGAAAAAAGTAGGGTATCGCGATGAACGAGTATGGCCACACATGTTTCTAAATACATTACCTGACATACCACATAAATGGTATAAGATCGAAAAAGTGTATGGACATACATTAGACTGGAATGTAATCAAAAGTAACTTTATTAAGGACTTTGAATTCATATAAGAGGAGGAACTTTTGTAAGAAGCAACAAAAGAAATATTTTTTTTTTTAGAAAAACAAAGCACGCTAAGTAGATGAAGGAAAGAGGAAAATCCAAAGTTGATGAAGACTTAGCCTAGACTTGTAGTTCTTTATCAACTCAAAACATTGTCATAGCTTGTTGAGTTGATATAGAAAACATAAGACTTTTAGGGAAAATCTTTTGCTGGAAGAAAAATCACCCAAGTGTACAAAATCGTGTCAAAATAGTTTACTCTATGATCAAGGAAGAGAAAGAGGAGAAAGAAGATACATACAAGGATGAATTCCAACCAAATTATCATAAAATCATCGAAGGAGAGGATCAATTAGATGTATCAAAAGAAACATACTGGATGGACACAGAAATCAAGAACAAAGAATTCGACAATCAATAGACGACAAAAAAAAATGGCTAGAATAGGCGATCACTGGACTGAAAAGAAAACTTTAGAAATTGTTGACCTATTAAAAGAATATCATGATGTTTTTTCTAGATATTATAAATACTTGAAAGGATTAGTACAAGAAATGGCAAAAATGAAAATTGAACTAATTCATGGAGCCAATCCTGTCAAAAAACAGTTGTATAAATTAGAGCATAAATATAAGCCTATTGTCCAAAATGAAATTCAAGCAATGTTAGATGCTAATATCATATATCCAATCAGTAAATCAGAATGATAAATTCCAATGGTCATACAACCGAAGAAGCATAACCCCAATAAAATGAGAATCTGCATTGACTTCTGAGGATTAAATAAGATTACAGTAACAGATCAATTTCCAACACCATAGACTAATGAGATCATCAAGGAAGTTGTGAGGAATGAATTTTATTCCTTTACCGACAGATTATCTAGATACAATCGAGTACGAATAGCTAAATAAGATCAAGAAAAAAACACATTTTTATCCAAGTTCAGATCATTTCCATACAGAGTCATGCCCTTTGATCTAAAAAAACACCTCGACAGTCCTCTCCAGGATAATGGTCAATGAATTTCAAGAGTACATTTATAAAACATTGGTTGTATACTTCGATGATTGGAGTATCTATAGCCTCCTAAAGTATCACATACAACAACTACAGATGATGCTGGAGAGATGTAGGAAGATTCACTTATCCTTGAATATAAAAAAATGTATCTAAAAGGGGTGGTAAACTCCATTGTAAATGGGCCTGGAGGTAAGCGGTGAAGGATTACTTGGCCAGCTTGACTGGATTTGGTCAAGGGAATGTTTGTGTTAAGGTGAAGCATTGAGACTCTAGTGTAAAGTCCTTGGAGTTGAGCGACAAAGGTTCACTTGGGTTGGTTTGGATGGATTTGGTCAAGGTTGTTTGAATGCAAAGTTCGAGGCAGAGCAGTGTGTCAAGTTTATAAAGGTGGATCTATAGAAAGGCTGATGTGTTGGCAGATCAATCAAGTGTTTGAGAATACATGATGAAGGTAGGTTCATATACATGGAATTTGGAAAGTATTGCAAGGAAGTTGAGATCGAATAGGCATGTTCAGTAATGTCAAGTTGCAACTATAGTTGTGGATAGAATCCATTGATCTATCTGGTAACTTGGTCACAATCAATTGCAAAAGACACGAAGATTCAGGAAGAGGTATGAACAGGTCATATGGTAATTACTCAAATGTGAAATTATTCAATTGTGATGCTTATGTTTTTTATCAGCACTCAAAATAGGACCCACATCAAATAGGTAGATATTTGATATGGTGATAATGTTAAGGTGTGCAGACTTTGGGATCCTACTACCCACATAATCATCATGGACAGAGATGCAATGTTTGATGAATCTCCTTTTGTAAAATTAGACATAGTAAAAGATGAAAGGTCCAAAGCATGACTGGTAGCATAAGGGGATTTGGAACGTATTGATTTCCATGAAAGTTTCTCATCGGTTGTTAAAAGCTTGTTTCTATTTAATGTTGTGTTAGCACTAGTTGTGTTAGTACAACTAGATGTTAAAATTGTTTTACATGGATATTTTTGGATAAGGCTATGTATTTGGAACAACCAGAATGGTTAGCTCAGAATCACAACAAAGGATTTTTGTTCAAACTCAAGAATCATTGTATCGCCTAAAGCATGCCACAAAAATGATACAAGATGTTTCATTCCTTCATGGTGAGACAGATTTTACAAGAAATGAGTATAACCATTGTGTTTATGGTATATTCATTATCTTGGTGTTATATGTTATGCTTGTTGCAAGTACAAGCATGGTTGAGGTCAACAGGTTGGCTTAGTTGGTTAGGATGTTTGTTATGAAGGATCTGGGAGAAACAAAAATAAATATTGGGAATAGAAATACACAGATACAAGAAGGATGGTAAGCTTGGTTATCACAACATAAGTATGTGGTGAAGATACACATGAAATTCAGTATGAATAATATGAAACCGATAAAATCCCTTTGTCTTTCCATTGTAAGTTCTCTTTAGGTTTATGTCCTAAGTGATGAAGAATAAAAAGGTTATATGTCTCAAGTATTATATGATAGTAGGAAGTTTGATGATTGCAATGGGAAATGGTCATCATTTCACATGTAGTTGGTGTTGTTAGTAGACACGTGGAAAAACAAAGTGAAGAGAATGGAAATGGGTGCTTCAAACATAGAAGCATAAGGATTACCGACAATGGTGGTAGTGATTTACTCTGTGGTTATGATTCATGAGATTTAGACGAGAGGAGATCTACCTCGGGTCATTTCTTGAAAGAATGAAAGGATCTATTGGGTAAGGTTGGACAGGTACATGATGTGGTGTTCCATGGTGGTCAAAGTGTTGTGAATTTGACTAAAGGTCCAGCGTATCAAAATGAGACAACTGCATCAGTTTATTAGACAAATTAGTGATGGAGACAAAATGGTCCATACTGAAGTGAATTGTGCAGGCATGTTCACGTAACAATGAGCAATGATGTTAGAGAAGTTGCAGAGCTGTGATGGGGTTTTCTTTCTCTTGGCTTGGAGGAAAGGTGATGAATTAATTAAGGGCATGATATATCAGGTAAATTGTTTTGAAGGTGGAGATTGTTGGAAACATGCAAACGAATTTCCAATGCAGTCACATGCACATGCATGCAGCTATATTAGGAATGTGCATGAATGTACTCTTTTGTGAACAAATTGTGTAACTGATAGATCTAATTATAATTAGTTAGTTTAATTGTTTGAAAGATTCTATATATACGAGCATACCCATAGAGGTGCAGTGCAATGTGTGTAGAGTGTGTGAGCAAGACACAATATTGTGGAGTGTTGTGTGTATGAGAGGAGAGGATGGTTGCATGCATGGGTTGGCTATTTTAATTCTCCATTGAATAATAAGAATACCAATAATCATTGCCCATTATTTTTTTCCATATTGGGTTTCCACATAAATAAATCTTTGGTATCAAGAGCGGTGATGGTTGAGTCACCACGAAAGAAATAAAAAAGTATTTACCTTCGAGTTGTAAGAATTATTGATTGCATGTAAATCGACATATGTATGTAAGACTTGGATAGGAATGCGTACCCCTGGTTTATTGGGTCAGCTGTGAAAAGTGGAGACATAGGTTTAGGTAGATTTAATATGTGGGGGGGCATGTATGTTGGGTTAGTGTTAACTCGGTGAAAGAGTTGAGTTAAATCCAGTTTTTTAGGTCAAAGCATGTGTTTTTTCGGGTCCATGTTTTTTGGGTAGCCTGTGGTATTGTGTCCATGGATTACATGTAATGAACTCTATAAAAGGTGTGGTGAACTCCATTGTAAATGGGCCTAGAGGTAAGCGGTGAAGGATTACTTGGCTGGCTTGACCGGATTTGGTCAAGAGGTGGAGCACTAAGACTCCAATGTAAAGTCCTTTTAGGTGAGCGAAAAAGATTCACTTGGGTTGGTTTGGTCGGATTTGGTCAAGGTTGTTCAAATTCAAAGTTAGAGGTGGAGCAATGTGTTCAGGTTATAAAGGTGGGTCTGTAGAAAGATTGATGTGTTGGCTGGTCAATCAAGTGTTTGAGAATATATGATGAAGGTAGGTTCATATCCATAGAATTTGGAAAGTATTGCAAGAAATCTTGGATCTAATAGGCATGTTCAGTAATTCCAAGTTGCATCAATAGTTGTGGAAAGAAGAGGTTGAGCTCTCTGGTAACTCGGTCACCATCGGTTGTAAACAACATGAAGATTCAGGAAGATGTATGAACATGTCATCTGGTAATTACTCAAATGTGAAATTATTCAGTTATGATGCTTNCCGATATGCATTGTTTGATGAATTTCCTTTTATAAAATCAGACATAGTAAATGATGAAAGGTCCAAAGAAGGATTGGTAGTAGAAGAGGATTTGGAAGGTATTGATTTCCATGAAAGTTTATAACCGATTGTTAAAAAGCTTGTTTCTATTTCATGTTGTGTTAGCACTAGTTGTGTTAGTACAGCTAGATGTTAAAACTGTTTTACATGGATTTTTTTGGATAATGGGATGTATTTGGAACAACCAAAACGATTAGCTTAGAATCGCAACAAAATATTTTTTTTCAAACTCAATAATCATTGTATGGCCTAAAGCATGTCAGGAAAATGGTACACTATGTTTGACTCCTTCATGGTGAGTCAAATTTTACAAGAAGTGAGTATGACCGTTGTGTTTATGGTATATTCATTATCTTGGTGTTATATGTTATGCTTGTGGCAAGCACAAGCATGGTTGAGGTCAACAGGTTGGCTCAGTTGGTTAGGATGTTTGTTATGAAGGATTTGGTAGTAGCAAAAATAAATCTTGGGAAAGGAAATACATAGAGGCAAGAAGGATGGTAAGCTTGGTTATCACAACAAAATTATGTGGTGAAGATACTCATGAAATTTGGCATGAATAATGTGAAACTTGTAAAATCCCTTTGGCTTTCCATTGTAAGTTCTCTCGGGTTTATGTGATAACTGATGAAGAAGAAAAATGTTATATATCTCAAGTATTATATGCTAGCAGGAAGTTTGATGATTGCGATGGGAAATGGTCATCATTTCACATGCAATTGGTGTTGTCAGTAGACACATGGAAAAACCAGGTGAAGAGCATGGAAATGGGTGCTTCAAACATAGAAGCACAAGGATCACCTACAATGGTTGCAGTTATTTACTCGGTGGTTATGATTCATGAGATTTGGATGAGAGGATATCTACCTTAGGTTATGTCTTGAAAGAATGCAAGAATCTATTGGATAAGTTTGGACAGGTACAGGATGTGGTGTTCCATGGTGGTCAAAGTGTTGCATAGTTGACTAAAGGTCCAACGTATCAAAATTGGACAACTGCATTGATTTATTTGACAGATTATTGATGGAGGCAGAATGGTCCATACTAGAGTGAATCATGCGAGCATGTTCATGTAACAGTATTGTTAGAGAAGTTGTGGAGCTATGATGGCGTTTGGCTTCTCTTGGCTTGCAGGAAAGGTGATGAATTAATTAAGGGCATGATATATCACATAAATTGTTTTCAAGGTGGATATTGTTGAAACATGTCAATGAATTTCCCATGCAATCACATGCACATGCATGCAGCTATATTAGGAATGTGCATGCATGCACTCTTTTGTGAACAAATTGTGTAACTGGTGGAGATGCTATATATATGAGCATACCCATAGAGGTGCACTACAATGTCTGTAGATTGTGTGAGGAAGACACAATACTATGAAGTGTTTTGTGTATGAGATGAGAGGATGGTTGTATGCCTCGATTGGCTATTGTAATTCTCCCTTGATTAATAAGAATATTGATAATCATTGTCAATTGTGTGATTGTTGTTGTATTGTGTTTGGTTTGTTGTTCTCAATTTTATGCTCTATTTATGCTTTGTTATGCTTTGTTGTTGCTTCCCTTTCCTAACACATACTAGTATAATAACAACTATGTCAAAAAAAGGTTTTATGCACCATAAATATATCTCTAAACTATGGACATAGTTCAAGTATGTAAAAGAGCATCTTCGAACCTAAAATATGTTTTTTTTTTTCTTTCTAATAAACCATAAAATTTTTATTTTTGAAAAATCACAAAAATAAATAAATATAAATATTAAAATATAGATCTATTTGAGTTCTTTCTAATATTATAGAGATAATGTTACAACCATCACACAAAATGTTAAATTAAAACTTAAAACTTTATGAAAAAATTACAATGTTACGCACACAAGTAAGGCGACTTAAAACTTTATGACAAAATTATATTCCTTTAAAAAATATATTTGTCAAAACGTCTATTTCTTCCTATCCATTTTTATTGATTTTCTTTTTTAAATTTAAAATTTTCATCCACATTTTTATTTTTGGAGTTTATTTTTATTATATAATATAATGAAAAAAAATTAAAACTTATACCGCTCATAAATTTTCAAAATCACTCCCTATCCATTGTGGTGCTAGTAGCATGTCATTTTTTTTCAATAGCCTCCATATCCATGCGCACTTCTGTAAGATGCGCAGTTCTGGAAGGTTCTAAAAGAATCAAAAGAATAAAATACTCTCACCCTAACGGAAAAAGTTATAAACAAGCTATACAAAACGAAACCCTAACGCAACCCTAACGCAAATGAGTAGTTCTTTACCAATTTCGCTAGAAAGAATAATAGAAGATTTCCCAATATGGTCGGATGTAGCACCATGTAGTTACTGGTACACCCTGTCACTATAATTGCGGAGCATTAGGTTCACCACCCACGATCACGGACATCATTCATATGTAGATCCTGCAAACCGCTATTATTTCTAAACTACTCGTCAATCTCAAAAACGGTTGAATACCTCCCTAAGCAAGAGGATTCCATAAAATAAGCAATAAATTAAAATAAAATTTCTACGATATCAATTCGCAAAATTTCTTCTTTACAGGTTCGGAAATAGAGTGATATGAACTAGCACAGCCGCTAACTCGCGGCTGGTTAGGCTGTTGGCTGTTAAACTTCTGAATGGTGATTATTGGTGATGTAAGCGTAAAAACGTGAATATTTTAATATATTAATATTTTTTAATAGGTAGATGTGGTAATAAGTTAGTGAACACAGTTTTAAACATGATTAGGTAAATGTAAAAAAGTAAACATATAAATCGGATGTCTTTATAACAACTCAGAAGTTAATGGATGAAATCAGAGCCATTCATTTATTGTGACGACTAATAATATATTCTAGGCATATTTAATGGCCCGGACCGGAAGGCAATTTAATGGAAGACATATCCTCCACGTTTGTGCAGGCAGTGTGATAAGTATTCTATAAAATAAGCTGTTCATCTGTATCATGTGCACTGTCAGTGCTGAGGGAGGCGAAAATGGCGGGTGCTGCCGTTGCTCCCGCGGTCATTGTAATGGGAAGAATGCATTCCTGGCTTTCCTTCCTCGCCTTTGG
>JASDQU010310874.1:2111-13621 GCA_032191745.1 Picea mariana
TGAAAGCATGAATCAAACATGAAAACCTAGCTTGGTATTATATTTTCTATACAAGGCTTTCTTTTAAGGGTCATCATGCTTATATCCAATCTAAATCCAATACTTGAATGACTTATTTTTGGATGTTTTGGGTGTTGATATAATTGTTATATGGTTAGATGATTTGCATTTGAATTATGAGGAGTTTTGTTTTGATATATTTTAAACCCTTTGCAAACACAACGGTCGTGCTAGTAGTCATGGAAATTAATGCGCAACTATTGTACTATGTACTTAACTCACCTTGCTGGCATAGTGAATTAATGAGCCTTTCATTACGGGTATAGATTTTTGACTCTGTATGCCAGGTTTTCATTACCAGGAATGGTAAAGCTTTACGATCAAACCCTCGATGTTCATGCTATGATAACACACAGGCTTTGTTATGGTTCTTTTTCCTTTATCCATTCGGATTTGTTCCTATCGCTCCTACCATTCAAACCTAAAACTATTTTGAGTAATCCCTATTACATTCTAGTCGCGTTTGTTATGGCTCCTGTTGTTCGTTTGGAGCCAAATGGCTGTCAAGCATTGCTCTCTCATGGTGATGCAATTGAAGATTTAAAATCCAAGGCTGGGATGCCTTTCTTAAAATATATGAAGGCTATAACCTTCAGGTGGTGAAGGCTTTCACACAAACTTTCAATGGGTGCAGAGCAAAAATTGGGGATACCAAGTTAGAGGTAATCGAGGAGTTTGTGAGTGAAGCCATAGGGCTTCCATCCACCGGCGAGAAATGGTTCAAAAACTCAAAATTTGAAGAAGTACCTTGGAGCCTCTTCATGACCTCCAGGAAAATCAACTGCTATGAAAAATGTATCCCCATATATTCGGTTAAACCTAGGTGGCATGGCATGTTGTTGATTCTCAAAACATTCGTGACCTGTGAGGGTTGTTATGGTTTAGTTTTCCTCTATCATATACGATTGCTTATGCATTTCATTGGTTTTAAATTAAACATGTATTTTTATCTGTTGAGAATTCTATATAAAATGTCCAAAAGGTATAAGAGACTGAGTGTTGACTCTATTATGTTCCATCATGGCTTGATTAAGATTTTGTTGATTCACCACTTGTCAATCGTGGGTGACTGCTGGGATGGGTTTTTGATAAGAAATGGTTTTACTATGATCGTTCCTATAGAAAGCCCTATTTTGGGTGAGCCACTGATTAAAAAACAGCTTGACATTCCAAGTAATGAACCAAAATATCTTAACAGAAACCCTCTAGATGAGGCAATGCCAAGTCAGTCTTCACATGATCAAAAGGTTGTTGAATTGGAGGTAAGTGAACCTCCTATTCCTAAATTTGACGCTATCCAAAATGTCACTGTGAAGCCCATTGTCGAAAAATCTTGCAAACAAACAAAACAAAAATGCACAGCCCTAGGGTTTCAGAACAAAAGAACAGGTCATCTTATTTCAAGAAAATTGAGGAATCGAAACGACGGTAATTTTAGCTCGATCGGCCTGATCGAGGTCAATGAAGTCTCAGACTCTGAAATAGAAGATTTCCTCGCTTTGGAAGACCTATATTTTCAAATATTTGGTCCTACTAAACCCTATGACTTTGTGACGAATTTTCCACCATGTCTCAAGGGTAAGGAGGGGTTCTCTGGTATTGGGTTTGGTCAAGGGAAAATAACAGGTAAGACTGATACAACCATGTTTGTATGTACGCTTCATCAACATATCGTTCCTCTTGTACAGTGTGATGTTTGTTTCCACTTGATCGAACGGTATTACACTAATATACTCATCCTCCAGGATTGGATTAAAACACTCACAGCTCAAAGTGAATCATTTAGATAAGAAAATCTCAACCTCAGAGTAAACGCACAGAGGAAAGATAAATGCCTTAAGAGGACAGGGAACATAGTGATAAAAAACGCAACCAGCGTTAAAGCAATAATTAATTATGAACTACCCAACCCATCTTTAGTCAATTGTTGAAATGGTAAAAACAATTTTCCTCTTATTATATTCATGTCATCTATTTTAAATTGAATTAGTTTGAAATTGGATTTTGTTTGCTAAGATAAAAATGGCTACAGAATCTTTCGATTCTGTAGCCAAGTCATTTTTAAATAAAAAAAAACAGAAATTAGTTGTTAATAATTGTCTAACTTATTCTTGTTTTTTTTTCAGGAAATAGTAGATCCTGTTGTTGATCATATGGGGAGAACATGTTCGATTATCCATTTGAATGATTAGTATTTCCTTTTCTATTTTCTTTGTAAAAACTTTTATTAATGTTTGAGAAGAATCAACTCAGTTATGAGTGGTTGTTAGCCCTCTATTTTTGTAATATTTTTGATCTCATGAAATCCTATCCTATCCTAGGAGATAGGAAAATGGGATTTCAAATCACTTTAAATATTGTTCATTTTGTAAGTAAAAGACATCTTTGCCTAGAATAGATTATGGACAAATGATTTTCATAACTTAATGGAAAACCTTATAACATTTCAGCTTTGTACCAATGTGAATGTTGTCTCATTTATGTTTTGTCTCTCTTATTTTGGAATAGTAATGTGTTGTATAGCTCTAGTCTCAATGACATGTGATATTCCATTTTATTTGATATTTTAAATGTTGTCTTTAATTTTTTGTTTCAATTAATTATCATTGTGATCATCATATCAATTGTAAGATCATGATTTTTGTCTAATGTTAGTTGATTGATAATATGAACATTTTACATTAAGATTTATATTACTGTGATCGTTCATAATTATAAGATCATCGTGTATACTTGCCTATTATTTTGCTCTCATATTCTGGCTGCCTACAAACATATGGAGTTTGTTCTGGAGGCATCATTATAAGCCTGTCATAAATTTTTCTTACAGGCGGGACAACTGGAGTGTTGGATCACATAGAGACATAGACATGAAATAAAAACTAATCTCAGGTTAGCTTTATTTCCATTCACTTTCTGTTATTTTACCTATTAGTGAAACATGAAAATTTTATATTGGCTTTGACCATTGCTTCATGCTTGTTTCATAGCTTAGTTAATTCAATTTCTTATATTTATGATTAGAAAACAAAAAATGAAAAAATGTGCTTTCTTTATCTACTTCTGAAAACAATTACCTTGACATTGATTTTGCAAAGCTTTTCATTAAAACTTGCAACCTGTAAATTTTGTTTATAAGTGATAGGTTCATATTTCTTTTCTGTTTAATATATTTGTAAATAATTAGATTAAATCTCATAGATCATTATATTTTTAGCATTAGTTATTTTACCTATTTTCTTTGTTTTAGGACCTTAGTTGGCTAACAGATCCATTAAACCCGTCAGAATAGGTTACACCAAACGGTTTGGGTTATTTAGACAACCCCGGACATGATCTATTCTTCCAGTTGACGGAATGTCAAATTTTCCCATCAACATTTCCCTGACGTATAAGTAGAATGATGGAACCACTGTCACACTATCATTGTGAGATATACTGTTGTAAATCTATACCAATCAACCTGCACCAAACAACCTGTACCAATAACCTGAACCACGTATCAACCATGCATCAACCTGTAGCTCAACCTGTAATCAACATGTACCATAAACAAGTGCATCAACCATGCACCAACCTATACCTCAACCTGCAAACCTTCCTTAACTTTAACAACAAGAGACTAGCATTTTCATCAAACTTTACTTTAGTCTCACATGACTAGTTTTGGATTAGTCAACAACCCTAACTTGAAATAATCATAATTATGTACCTATAATGAATAAAGATATGAAAATATTACACATTGTTCTTCAGTGTGTTTTATGCAACTCTTCCAGGTTTCACTACTTGGAACCTCTCAGAAAAGGAGTTATAGAAAAAATGGCATACCTTGTTGAATTCTGGCTTATTCTACAGAGTGAACTTGTAGAGTGTGCCCCGCACGGAATATTTGTTGTATGGATCTGAAAATTTTACATAGAATACTAAAGAATGTACTCTAACCAACACATTTGGTATTACTAAATTTGGATATGTTATGAATAATTTATGACGTTTTTACCCGAAACACATGTTTTAGACTAGTTTCACGACTAGCCACAAACCCTATATTCCGTGGATTTTAACTCCAAAAATACAATGACCCACAAGATGAAATTTGTACCACAACTACTTGGATATGTTTTCTCAATGGCCTCCCAATTTCACGGTCTGAATCATTCTAGAAAAAAAATTATTTCAAAAATGGTGAGATGACTTGTAAATAACATACCTTAGAAAGCATCATCAAAATAATTTATCCTCCCTTGAATTTCGGCCTTCTTTAGTTCACCTTCCCTCTGAAATTTGGCTTAGATATTCTTTGGTTACCTCAGCCACCTATAGATATTCAATATTCTTAAGTGTAATTAAAATGAGAGATCCTTGCCTCTTATTTATACTCTCCAAGTAGCTTCCTTAGAAGCATCTTCTAGGCCACTTTGTCCACATAGTCACCTATGTCCAACTTTGTCCAATTTTCCACTTGTCCATGTATCCAATAGCCACTTGACCACTTACCCATTTTCCTCATTTTAGGTTTAACCTTATTATAACCACTCATAATTAGAAAGTTCTATATTTACTTTATTATTTAAATAATCCTCCTTGACTTTGTCACTTCACTTTATTATTTAAATAATCCTCTTGGATTTTGTCACTTCACTTTATTATTTAAATAATCCTCTTTGACTTTGTCACTTCACTTTATTATTTAAATAATATTCTTTGACTTTGTCACTTCACTTTATTATTTAAATAATTTCTTCTTTGCAATCACGTTGACTTGTTTGACCTTTCGAGGTTTCAAGCCAATCATATGAGGGTCCTTCAACTTCGTAAGGCCATAACTCTCAAACCGTGAGGAGTTATGTGACATTCCACATACCAACAGAAATGACATGACATGTACTATCCATCTAGAATAGTCTTACCTACAATATATCAAAACTCATACCATTATACATCAAACAAACTTGGGTCGATTACCCAAATCTTTGTGCTATTGGAATTCACTACGACTTTCTTCAAGGGTTGACATCAATGTAAACCAACCCAAATAATCAACAAGCACAATGAGCTAGCCACAAAGGGAAAATTACTTATTTATAAAAAAACACATTTTTCATAAATTTAAACTTAAGCACCTTTTCCAGCTAAGGGAGGTGCGCCCCTTGGGCACTAGGCCACATGGCCCTCATATGACCACAGAAGGGGGTGGATGCCCTCACTCGAGAATTAAGCATGTTTTTTTTCCAAATTTTGGGTTTTTACCTTATATTAGTGGATTTTTAGCTGATTTTTAGTGGTTTTGAGGATTTTTGGACCTCTTAAGGGGATCTAAGCTCAATCTGAGGCCAGAAAGTTGGGGGGAGTTGGATTTTGACCCCAAAATAAATATATATATAAACCATAGGTTTTTGACAGTCCATAGAAGTTCATAAAAAGAAGAATGTTGAACAGTTTGGAAGCTCAAGAAATTCGTATGCTGGGAAGCCATTGAGGAAGCAAACTTTGGAGGCCATTTCCAAGAGCTATGCTCAACCTTTTTCAGTTCCATCAGTTGTGTTGGATTCTTGATGTCAAGAAAAACATAGGTAGACTAGTTTGTAATCCTTTTGATGCATTTTTTATGTACTTTTGAAGAATTTAATATTAATAAGAAAGCCTCCCCCACTAAGACAAAGGCTCAAAGATGTAGGCAAACTTGTGCTGAACTCTGTTAATAATATTGGAGTAATGGTTTGATTTTATTAATGTTTACTTTATGTTCTATATTATTTATGATGGTTTCAACATTATTTCATTAAAATATTATTCTTCTCTTAATTCCTAAGTGGTAAATCAACTCATGCATAAACTTAACCATGGTCTTTAAAAGATCAATTTTGGATCAAGTGGTATCAGATCAGGTTGACAGTTGGTTGTTTAAGTTTGCATGATTACTAGGGAAAAGGTAAGTCATGGTGAAGGATATATTGTAGAAGGAGATCCATAGATTGGATCAAGAAAGAGGACATCTCAAAGTGAGAAGATGGCATCAGAAGAAGGTCTTTCTCAAAATGAAAGAGAGTTTCAAAAAAAATTCTTTTCCATGTCGGAGATGGTAAAAGTGTTATATGATGATTACTTAGAATGGAAGAGACCGGTTCAAGGGGAATATTCAAAGAAAGACAAAAGTGAAGAAGGAGAGGACCCTCCAAAATCTCCTGCTTCACCTCCTTCATCTCCATCTTCTTCTTCTCCAACTACAAGTTAAACTTCTACTGCAAGAAAACATTCTCATAAACATAAGCCTGATATGACATTACTTAAACTTGATGTAAATTTTGTTTTACCTATGTATGATGGTGAAGTTAATGTTCAGAAACTTGATAGCTAGGTTATACAGATGGAGGTATATTGTAATGTGAAGCAAATCAAAGATGAGGCAACCAAAATCAGATTGGCATCACTTCATCTTCAAGGCACAACTCTCATATGGTGGAAAAGTAAAATGAAACATGGAACTCAACAAGTTGGTAAGATTTTTCCATTATGGCATGATTTTATTTCCGCACTTAGAAAACAATTCTATCCATTGGGGTATAAGGAAAATGCTTTAATTGAATGGAAAATTATTAAGTTAAGGAAAGGACAATCGATGCAAGAATATACAGATGAATTTCATAAGATGGATTTAATGTTAGATGTTCCATTGACTACACAAGAAACTCTTATGGAGTATATAGGAGGTTTGTCTGCTTATATTCGTAATACTATATTTATGTTTGGACCTACTAATCTTGATAAGGTTTATGTTCAAGCAACGTATATTGAAGCAGGGAAAACTGGAGTTGGTGTATCAGAGGAACCATCTTCAAAGAAGGATGGAAAAGGAAAACATAATGGGAAGAAAGAAAATTCAACAATAGTGAAGGAAGATAAGCTATCTTGCAAGAATTGTAAGAAAGAAGGCACGATGATGAACATTGTTGGAAATTTCACCCAGAGAAGAGACCGAAGTGGTTCAAAGAAAGGAAAGGGAGGAAAAACGTTGCAACAAAAACATGGCCAATAGACTTGGGGTATGATTTAGGTGATGAGTCTAAGATCACAACATTTGGTTTGACAGGTAAAATCGGTGATGGTTTTGATTCTAGAAGTAAATTGTTTCATATAAGGGTCATAATGAAACATACTAAGATCAACACATTGATATATAGTGGCTCTCAATATAACTTAATTTCATAGGAAGTGGTTAAGAAATTGGGATTAAACACTAAGATGCATCACAAACCTTATTCACTTAATTGGATAAGAAAATATCATAAATTGACCATAACAAATAAATGTATTATAATATTTGCAATTACATCTAAGTATGTTTATGAAGTAATATGTGATGTGGTGCCACTAGAAACATGTGGAATGGTCTTAGGTATTGCTTATTTATATGATCGCAAAGAAATATTCTACAGGGAACATACAATATCACTTAACTAAAGAAGGGGTATAATATGTTGTACATGCTCATCACATAAAAGAAAATCAATCTCTTCTAACAATGGAACAACTACAGAAGGGAACTTATGCAAGAAATACACCTATAATTTTTCCAAGTAAAGTAGTTGATCTTAAGCATGAACATTAGATGGTTGTAGGCTGGGAGATCAATCATACTTTGCTTCAAAATAAGTTAATGTCATGCAACCCAGTCAAACATGTTGGTTATGTTTCAGTCATATTTATGATATTATCACTGCTAATGTTTTCTACATGGATGGTAGTGGATTCAATAATATGTGAACGAATTCAAATGGATAACAATATTGTTTCAGTTTTCATGGTTATTATGAAATTGATTATGATGTGATAGGTGCACAAGGCATATTTGATAGACAAAGAACAAGTGGGGAGGCCTATCCCACACTTGATGTTTGGTTAATACCCTTTTGGAGGACCAAAAGATCTTAGTGGGGAGGAATGATCCAAAATGGATCTTGAAATGCTCAAAAACAAAAGTTCTCAAATTCTCAATAAAATGACATGATCACAAAGTGTTCGTCGCAATATTTTTGGTGGCACAACGGTTCGAAAAATGGACGTTGTATGAGAAAGTTATGCCAGTTTGAAAATTTGTTCTTCTCCAGCAAAAAGTCAAAGGGTCAAAGGGCCACGTGGCATATTCATCATGTGACACATGGAAGATATAGATTATGACAAGTGGTAGCCTCTGAATTCGACAAGTTTCTTCCATTGAGTGATGACATGTGGTATCACTAGGTCATGACAAGTGGCAAGGGTTCATGATGACAAGTGTCAAAGTTTTGATAGTCCACGTGGGAAAAGATTGGTCAACCATGGGCTGACACATGGTCCAATCCAAGGGTTCCACATGTCACCATGGTGAAGACCTTAAAAAGTTCAAATTTATATTGTCGGACTCCATATCCCATGATCTGCCTCTTCAAATGACTTAAGCACAATGAGCTAGCCACAAAGGGCGAATTACTACTTTAGAAAAAAAACCCACTTTTTATAAATTTAAACTTAAGAACCTTTTTGTAATATTCCAAATATAAAATAGTATGAAAAACATAAATAATTAGCTATAAATGCAAGATAAACAATGATATAACCAGAACTATACCACAATAATACCGGAATAACACCAGAAAGAGCACTTTGATTACTGAGAGAAATGTTCACTTGTCTCTTCGAGGGGGAAACCTCCAGTAGAGAAGAGCTCTATTACAATAATATCCAAGACAAAACTTATCATACCATCTACTCCTATTTATACTAAATATGTCTATCCAAAAGAACAATCTAGAGGAAGATCCTTCTAGAAGTGGAAGCTTCTATTAGGTCTTCTTACATTTGATGTATTCTTCCTTATTGCTAGGCCTTATTAATATTGACCTTTATTACATGGAAATATAGTATTCTACCTACGTGAGGGGTAACGTCCCAAACATGTCCCCCCCCCTTAAAATCAACCTTGTCCTCAAGTCTTGAGATGAGGAAATTGTTGCAGAATGGTAGTTGGTTCCCAAGTGGAATCTGTTGGAGTTGTATCTTTCCACTGGACTAACACTTCCTTGATGGTGCACTAATGTAAACGATGCTCACACTGGTCCAAAATTGCTTGTGGTTATAACCAAATGGATCCTTCTTCTTCCAACTCGGAAAATTTGGTTTGAGTTTGGCACTTAGTTTCAATAACCTTCTTTAAGAAGGAAACATGAAAAAAAGGATGGAGCTTAGAATCATTGGGAAAAGCTAAGGCGTTGTTCCAAAAAATACTCGAGGCTTTGATGATCTGTCTTAATTTAGAAGTGTTTCCCCAATAGATAAGGGCACCAAATATCCACGACATGTAGAATAACCAACATTTTCTTTTCATAGATTGATTTTCCCAAATTTCTCTTTGACAGTTATTTGCTAGTAAAGGCCAAAGGCCGACCCTCTTGCATAAGGACTGCTCCAATTCCTTTCCCAGAAGAATCACATTCAAGGAAAAAGGTCTTTGTGAAATCAAGAAGGGCCAAGATGGAAGTGGTGCATAGGGCCATCTTCAAGGTTTGAAAATCCTAAGCAGTTGTTGGAATCCAAGTGAAAGAATTCTTTTTAAGGAGAGTAGTGAAAGGTGTCATGGTATTTCCATAATTCTTAAAAAACTTGTGATAATAACCTGTTAAACCTAGAAATCCACTCAAGATTTTGAGAGTATTTGGGTGAGGCCAATCTTGCATAGATTCAATCTTTTTAGGATCCACCCTGACATCGGCCTTTCCAACAAGATGACCCAAGTACTCGACTTCTAAGGTGCCAAAAGCACATTTAGATTGTTTGAGGAAAAGTTGGTGTTGAGAGAGTATATGGATAACTCGATCCGCATGAGCAACATGGGTTGTCCAGGTTTTACTATAGATGAGGATATCATCAAAGAAAAATAAGACAAAATGACGGAGAAAAGGACAGAATACATAATTCATGAGGCTTTAAAAACTATAGGGAGAATTACACAAGCCAAAGGGCATGACCAAAAACTCATAGTGGACCTCGTGAGGTCTAAATGCAGTATTAGGAATGTCTTCCTCTTTCATACATATCTGGTGGTAGATAGAATGAAGATCAAGTTTAGTAAAGAATCAGGTACCACTCAATTCATCCAAGAGGTCATCAATGACAGGAATGGGAAATTTGTCTTTAATGGTGAGTTTGTTGAGGATGCGGAAGTCGGGACACATGTGCCAATAACCTTCTTTATTAAGGACCATGACCATAGGAGAAGAGTAGGGGCTCATACTATGGAGGATAACACCTGCATTGAGCAATTCTTGAACAATTTTCTCAATTTCATTTTTTGGGAAAAGGGATGACAATAGGGACGGATATTGGGAGGAAGGCTTCCAGGAACAAGGGGAATGGAATGATCATGAACACCACGGGAAGGAGGGAGTCCCTGGTGACTGGAAAAAACCACTTGATGTTTAGAGAGGATGGATTGGAGGTCTTGTGGCACAGTGGGTGTCTCAGTGGCTTGAAAGGCATGGAGTTGTGCAATAATGCTTGAATGACCTTTTTTTAGCATATTTTCCATGCGATGGGAATTGATGATCTCTGGGGAACTGGCGGTGATTCCTTGGAACTTATATTGTCATCCCTCCTGGTTGAATTGCATGGTTAATTCCTTGAAATCCATGATAATGGGACCCTAAGTCCTTATCCATTTTGCACCCAACACAATGTCACAACCGCCCATGTCGATAGCAAACATATGATATTTCACGTGGTACTGACCAATTTGGAGATGCACATTTTCACAACGCCCTCCACATTTCATTGACCCGCCATTGGAAATCATGATTTGAAAATTATTGATGGCACAGATATAGCAATTAGTTTCTTGGGAAATGCAGCGATGAATAAAATTATGGGTTCTTCCACTATCAAAAAGAATGACGACCTTCCTATGCTTAGTGTAACCAATTAGCTTGAGGGTTTGGGGAGAAGAGAAGCCGGTGAGAGAATTTAGGGAAATGACCGGTTCTACTTCAGGAGGGTCTGAGGGAGGGGTCATGTCAGTGGGTTCAAGTGACAAAGCCATAAGGGGAGCCTCAACATCGTCTTTCAAAACATCCTCCGAGATGGCCATAAAAATATTTTGTTCCTTACACTTGTGCCCAGGAAAATATTTTTCATCACAATTATAACAAAGGTCTTTGAGTTGGCGTCCAACCATTTCTTCCCTAGTCAATTTCTGGATCTTTGGTGGAGTAGAAGGAGGAGTGGGAGTGACTAGTTTAGTGTGAGGAATAAAGGAGGGTTTTCGTTTTTGAGAAGAGACAACATGTTGTGCTTCCTTATCTATTTTAGTAGTGTCCACCTAACTGTGAGGTCGAGCCATGAGGACATGGGCATGAATCTCATCCTTCAGGCCACTGATAAAAAATTCTCAGAAAAAAGCATCAGATATGCCCTCT
>JASDQU010310876.1:993-12461 GCA_032191745.1 Picea mariana
ATGTCTCTTCCTTAGTCTCTGAATGGATGAGATTCCCTTGCGCTCTCTGTGACTCACTTTCTCACTTCACATATCGGTGCCCTTTGATTGTGTCATACTGAGGTCATCATTCAACCCCTATTCAACCACATACGACCACCTCACCACTGATCCTGCCCTCTCTAGATACTATCAACATTACCTCTCCTAAACCTGAGTCACTTCCCACCCCTCCATGGTTCATAGATAGACTGTCTGAGGATATTCCTCTAAATATTCCCAATTCTCTGGTTCATTTCCCACAAAAAATATTACCCCTTACCATAGTTTATCACCCATAGTGTCTAAACATTTGGTTTATGTCAAGCAAGCCATCGCACCTAGTTTGCGATATCCCCTCTACGTCTTATCCACTTGAGGACAATCACACTATGATAGTCACCTGTGTCACCTCTCTGGATCCACTTTATTTTCGCATTTTCCACTGCGACGAAGATATCCTGGAGGAACTCACTATCCCTGATTTCCCATGGAATGCGCTCCATCATCGAGCGCTTTTCATCTCGCAGGAATCCTTTGAAACTCCTAGCCAAGCCTCTGTATGTGCAATCAAAACCAAAGATTTTATTCCTTCAGGGCATATAGACTAGTTCAAAAACCCTATCCCTGCCCCAAATTCTTTTGAAGAAGGCAAGATGGCCAATATCTCCCCCACTGTCAAAATCAACATTTCCATCAAACCGAGAATCGTAGAAGAAATCACCATTGGCGCCGCATGCTCCCCTAAGGAACTCACAACTTACCAAGTTCTCTTTCAGGAATACCGAGATATTTTTTCCTAGTCATATATAGAGATTCCCAGCCTTGATCCTTCTATAGTTGAACATCACATTGACACATGTGAAAATGTCACCCCAATTCATCAAAATCAGTGCCCGCTTCACCCATCCAAAGCCAGGTTCATTTACCCCATTGCGTATACCTCGTGCGTTTCCAACCCCATCCCTGTTAACAAAAAACAGAGCACTGTTTTCATCTACACCGAATTTTACGATCTCAACCATGGTTGTCCCAAAGAAAACTTTCCAACCCCTTTCATTGACCAAATTCTCGATGACTGTGCCGGTCACGAGGCATTGTCCTTCATGGATGGGTTCTCTGGCTAAAATAAAATCCAAATCCATCCAATAGATTGGTATAAAACCGCTTTTACTACCCCATGGGGTACTTTTTCTTATCATGTCATGCCTTTTGGACTAAAAAATGTAGGTGCTATGTTTCAACGGGCCATGACTTATGTTTTCCATGATCTTTCTCGCATCATCCTTGCTTACTTGGATGACCTCATTGCTTGATCTAAGAAATGAATCCGATATTTATACGACTTACGCATCATTTTTCAACGATGTTGCCAGTTCAATATCCACTTGAACCCCCTCAAATGTGTATTTTGCCTCACCGTCGAACGCCTTCTTGGGTTCATTATCTCCCAACACAGCATCATGGTGGACAGCCTTAAGGTCCAAGCTATCACAAAAATTCAACCACCTAAGAATTTACACCAACTGGAAAGCCTACAAGGAAAAGCTAACTTTTTATGTCGCTTTGTCCCAGATTACACCACCCACGCACTTGGTTTCCTCCACCTACTGCATCATGATATCCCATTTCGATGGGATGAACATGATCAAACCACTTTTGATGATCTAAAAATGACCCTATCCAATTTCCCTTTGATTAGTCCCCTAGACTATGAGCATGATTACATCCTTTACTTGTTAGACTCAACCATCTCAATAGTAGGAGTCCTTGTCCAACTAGGGGATGATGGGCGAGAACATGACATTTACTACATCAGTAAAAATATTTCAGGACCACCCCTGAAATATAATCACTATGAGAAACTAGCCCTCACAGTTGTCCTCATAGTTTATAAACCGCGTCACTATATCCTCCTTCGAACTACCAAAGTCATAGAAGATTCCAACCCCATGCAGTAGTTTCTTAGTCGATGACAGATTAATGGAAAATTTTCCCAATGGATCGTCATCCTTCAGGAATACGACCTAGAGTTCTGAACTCCCAAAATAAAGAAAACACTTTTTCTCACCGAACTCATTACGATGTTTCCCTTAGATGATAAATCTTCACCCATTAATACGGATTTTCCTGACGAACACCTCTTCTTCATCCCCTTAGATGACCCCTGGTACGGTGATATTCTCGTTTACCTTCAGACATAGAAGTTTGGGCCTCATCTCTCTCGAGATGATCATCGAGACATTCACCATCAAACCCCTCAATACCTCCTCATTGGTGATGTCTTGTACCAACGTGGAGTCAACACCATTCTCTGTTGATGTATGACCATCAATGAAGCAGACAGAGTTTTGAATGATTTACATAGTGGCGTTTGTGGTGGCCACCTCTCAGGTATGTCCACCACCCAAAAAATCATCCGAGCATGATACTTTTGGCTCACATTATTTCATGACTGCATTCACGCTGTCAAGCGATGAGAAAAATGCCATCTCTATGCAAACAAAGCATGAGTGCTACCCACTCTTCTACATCCAGTCATCACCGCCAACCCCTTTTGAAAATGGGGAATAGACTTCATGACTTCCAATCCTCCATCCAGTAATGGACACAAGTACATCATCATGGTAGTATATTACTTTAACAAATGGGCCGAAGACATTCCTACCTTCAACAATACCGCTGACACAATGACACGCTTTTTCTTCAACCACATCATTACCCATTTTAGAATTCCACTACAGTTAGTATCCGATCACAGTAAACACTTTGAGAATTAGATCTTTGCAAAACTCTCCTCAAATTTAGGCTTCTCCCATGAGTTTTCCTCCCCATACTACTCTCATTCCAACGAATAGGTCGAGGCTGCCAACAAAGTCCTCAAAACCATGCTATAATGTACCGTCAAAAAACATAAGACCAACTGGAATCATATGTTGTTTTCAACATTATGGGCCTATCGCACGACAGTCAAAACTACCACCGGTTTTACACCATTCCACCTCATCCATGGGATTGAAGCCACCCTCCCTATCGAGTGCAAAATTCCCATGCTACGCACTGCCATCGAGCTATTACCTGATACTGCTCCAATGGAGCATTGCTTGCTTACCTTAGAGTCACTGGATGCAGATCATTGGTCTTCATTACAAAACAACGAAGAAGCTAAAAAATGGTCCAAATCCACCTTTGACCGCCATGTCAACCTTCGTTCATTTCACGAAGGAGATCTCATCCTAGTCTACGCTATCACCCACAATAATCTCAGTCATGGGAAATTTGAATCATTATGGCATGGAACCTACATTGTCCAACACTACCCCCCAAAAGGCGCATACATCCTGGCCTCTCCAGAAGGCTACCCTCTCAAAGAACCTGTCAATGGGTTGTACTTAAAGAAGTTTTATGCCTGAGCGTAGCCATTCTACCTTAGGATTTTTCTTTGTACACATTTTTAGAATTTTTAGTCTTTCTTTTTTGCCTCCACTCCTCATGTCTGATCTACCATCTGTGTTATTGACATATGCATCCTCCATTGACTTACCAAAATGGGTACCCACTACCCTATCTAAAATGGGTACCCCCTACCCTATCTAAAATGGGTATCAACTACCTTGTACAAAATGGGCTCACAAGCCTTTACAAATACAAAAATTAACACTCATGGTGCCCCCAGAGATCCACCCCCAGTTCCTTTGTTAGCTGGAAGCGTGCCACCAGCTGGGGGTCCTCCAGGTCTAGGGGGAAGCTGACCAATCATCGCTTCCCCCGCTATAGATGCTCAACAGATAAAGGTCTACCACTCTTTCGGTACACCCACACACTTCTCCAGGACCCTCTCATCCTGGATGTGGGCCCACATGCCCTCTGACACACCTTGTAGAACCTCCTCGAATTGTCGATGAATGTCCTCTATCCCCCCTTCGGCCTCTACTTGCGACTCATGCGTTTTTCCAACACCAACATCATCAAGTCTGCGCCTCTGGCCTGCCCTCGGCTCATGTGCTGGCCCAACACCAACATCATCTCTCTTGCATTGCTGTCCTACCAGTAGATCTTCCTGTGACGGTCGCACTAGCCCCTGGCAAGATGAATCCCTGACCATCTTAGCCTCACGGCCTCGGGGTCCCATATTTGTAAACACAAAAACAAAAGGTATATCCAACATCCATATATCCATAATCATATGCTACACCATCAAAATTACAAAACATAAATACACAAACATACCTCTTTGGTCCCAGTCCTCCCCCGAAGGAAGCACCATGTCCCGGTCATGCTAGTAGTTCATACCACCATATGGATACCGTAGTATCACCTATGGAATATTATGCCATGCACATGCCATGATGGTCATGAAGTGGTGGCCACCCTCTCCCCCCCCATGATGCGCCAACACCTAATCCCACCACATCAATCGTGACTCTTGCAACCCTGAAGGCACTAGAAAAATCCTCGGGCGCAATAGGGGCACCCTCTCCAGAAACTAGGCCACTAGGATAGACACAAAAGAAAAATCACCAGAGTTGGTGGTTCGACACTGGTGAATCTTCCCCATCATCCTAGAGTGCAACAACAACCCCCAGGAAAAAAAGTCCCCATCTAGGACCCTCTCTGCAATCCTCAACTGACCTCACATGATTCAATGAGTCTCCAAGGATCCATATATCCTCACTACCATGGAAGTGATGCACTGAGGCAAGATCTCATCCATCGCCTTGATACAGATAGCTGAACCCGACATTGAGTTTGGTCCCGAATAGTAACACCATGCCATGTCCACCAATATCACATCCCTCGACAGCTGGTGTTCAACTGGTAGGTCCATCACCTGGAAGGGGAGCCCCATAAGAAAATATACATCCTCCACATTTGAGAGTGTTAGCTTCTGTCCCCTAACAATGAATCACTGTAGATAAGTGCTCCACATGGATATCATATACTGAAGTAGGAACTCCTAGTCTCGGTAGTAGGAACTCCTAGTGTTAGCTTCTGTCCCCTAACAATGAATCACTATAGATATGTGCTCCACATGGATATCATATAATGAAGTAGGAACTTGAGCAACTCGAGCAACTCACAGGCATCCAAGTGTCTCCAAATGCCTGAATTCTATCTCACCACCTCTCAAAGGTGCTCCCAATCTTTCTCCCTCCAGTGGATTGGAATAATGCTTTCCTGTCATAAGATGATCACCTGCATCCACACAAAAACACTTGGTCAACCCTCATCATTCATCAAAGACATAAAAAAATTCAAAATTTCAAACACCCTTAGCTTCGCCTCTAGTGCGCGAATTTCACCCACACAGGTGCGCACATGTGCGCGTCTGTTCTTTGCACAACTGCACACCGATGTACAACTATCTGTTAAACAATTTTGCATCAATGTGCAGATGTCACCCCGACAGGTGTGCACACATGCACACCTTTCCTCTACACAACCGTGCACTGATGTGTAGTTGTCTAAGAAACAACTGCACACAATGCACAACTGCCATCTTAACATGCACATATTTAATGCATGCCTGTGTTTCCTTCCCCCATGCCCCTATGTGCGGTTGTGTCAAACATGACCACACATAATGCACAGGATATGGAATCATACTCGCACATCTGAGCGTGGGTATTCTTCCTTCTCCCATGCATTCATGGGCCCACCCCTAAACCTACCCTTGTACGACCCTCCGTACAAACCCTATCTCAAAAATAGGAAATTCATTTTGTGTAGGAGGATGGGACCACTAACTTAACTCTCGCAACTCCCAGATTGGTCAGCTCGAGCTCCCATAATCTCCAAATCTCCTCCAAATACACTCGCCAAATCACTATAGTGATGGGCACGAATGAGGTGGCATTGTGGGCCCACCAGCCATATATAGTCCCTTTTTCCAAACTTCCACACTCAGTTATAGGAGCCCATAGTCTCTATTTCCAGATCTGTCTTCATCCAAGGGATCATGGTCCCACCAAAAACAATGTCATGTTCCTCGGGTCACCATATGAACTTAGCCACGGGGGAGCATTCTTCTCACATCATGTCTAGGTACGCATGCTCATGTTCAAAATCATCAAATAGCTATTATATGTTCTTTATCATCAAATATTTTTCATGTCGGGTATTCGATTTTTCATGTGTGCAGGTACTTTGTCATCCCAAGCAGCGCAACCCCTTCATGTATATGTTCGACATTGGCATGCAATCATTCCCTCTGAATATTAATTACATCTTTCATTTACACCCTTCGATGTTCACCTTTAGGGTCCTTACATTTGGCTCTGCAGTACTATCACCTATGCTGCATTTTGGTACTGTTACCCGATAGCACTCTCCCCCACATGAGTTGTCCCATTCATAGTCCCCCTTGTCAATTTGACACTCATGATACTTTCACCCCCTAGGGATGGGAGTCCCGATAGTATTATGCACTTCTGAGAATAAGACACATACTTCTTCTCATCATATTGATAGCTTTCCCAAATGGGCTCACAGGCTATCACATCTCGGTTTTATTTGACTGCACCTCTGCAATATCATTAATCCTCCATTTTATCCACCATCATTTTTCCCATCTACAAATTTCCCTCCATTCATTTACCTCATACAAAAACCCAACCATAGCCCCCCCACCCTCCACTAGTTATCCTTGCCACTTGTGCCCTCATAGGCCAAGCCATCGCGCACTGGGGCACCCATTTATGTATCTATACATTCATCCCAAATTATTATTTATTTATTTAGTAATTGTAAAAAGCCTTTGTTTCCAACATTTACTTATCTTTTTGTCGTCACCCTTGATGACCTTCTTTTCCCAACAACGCAACCCATGTCTCCCTTGGTTGGGGCATCCACTCTCTTTTTTCTCATTTCGACATCGTTCATGAACCCCGATTATCCCAAAGTCCATGTACCCCTGATCTCCGAGTTTGTCCACTTTGTCAAGCCTTTGGCACAATTTAACCCCATATCTAGTCGTCCCCCTGATACTAGACACAAATTTACAGTTTTTGCCAATCATCCTCCAAACATACCCCAACCAAGGGTAGTCTTGAGTCTCACCACATCTTGAATTCATTCATGTTACCCATCAGTACATGATCTTGTCCCAGTAGATTTCACGAAGCCCTTTGCTTCTTGGAGTCATGTCTCCCTTTCTGTCGACGTCAACACAGTTTCCAGAAGGGCGACAATATCTTGACTCTCATTACCCTTACAATGAGGAGTCTCAGATGACACAGAGAGAATCATAATTTCTCTTTGATTCCATTGACTCCCATAACATTTGAATTCAGAAAAATCTCATGTTATGGTGGGTCTTACTATGTGACTATTTCAATGGTTTTATACCAGCCAAAGACCTCTGAATTTGTTAGGCCATCAATGCCTATGAGTCATCGACACTTCTTACAAGCGTCCTTGCCTCTTTTAAGAGTATGTTCACCATTCAAAATTTTCATCTTCCATTATCAAACCACCCCGAAGGGAACTGCAGTTATCTACATCAACATACAACTTCAGTTATTGTCTCACATTTTGAGTTACATGACACAAGCATAGGGCATGCCCACATCATTTTTATACATATTTTATTTTTTGTCCCTATAGAAAGGTTTGGGTCCCACAGTTTCCCCTCTCCCTCCAATAGATCGCTCTTACAGTTCCTCTCAACACTCTTCATTACAATGGCACTCTCAGTAGAACAAACATTGATGTATTTCAGCTATACGTATGCTCCTAACCTCACACATCAGGGGGCATCTGTTATCACTGAAATTTCATCCTCAACATTGAATGAAAATGGTAAATACAACAATGCCAACAACAATTAGTTCACCTGCAGCATCAAAATGCATTTCAAAAGGAAAAAACTATACAATTGGGCAAAAATTGACATGCACAAACTCACTAAAGGAAGCGCGGGCCAACAAAGCCCATAGAGCACACAATGCACCAAATACGTGACTGTGTATGAGAAAATCTGCACACTCCTATGAATGATGCATTTATGGTTCTTGTCGCACCCCCAACCACTTATGTACCAACTCCCAACTTGATTTGACCTCCATATCTGAGAAAAATCTGAATGGGGGGTTGGTTAAGGACCAAAGGGTGCCCTAAAGGCCCCCTTGTTCACACTAAGAACCAATTGAATTTTTCCTTGAAGAAATTCTATAAATAGAGGCCATGGGTTCACTAAGAAACCAAGATATTCATAGTATTATTATGTTGCCTCAATTCTCCCTTGAGAATCCTCTTTTCTCCTAGGAGTGTTCAAGCATCATTGCAATAGGCCATTCCACTCACATCTTGAGGAAATAGGCATTGATTTTCTTCATCATTTGCCATTTTTCTTCCATTGTAAGAAGATCTCTCCATTAGGGAACTCAGGAGCCCTCCCAAGGAGGAAGAGGGGACTCATAAATCCTCATTTTTCTCTACGGTGTTTTTCCAACTAATATAGTATCCATTGGTGCCATAATATTGGTCATTGGTTGATTGTTTATGGTTCTAAGTTTCTTATGCATTCTAGTTTTTATTTTCTTAGTTGTTTTAGTTTGTTTATTTGTTTATTTTATGTGTTTGGCTTGTTTAATCCACTCACTAACCTCTGTCTTGTCTAGTAGGCCCAACTAGGCATGCAAGTGCCATTGGTTTTCTCACCCAAGTGACGAAACAAGAACAACAATGTTGATTTCATGATTGATGGTCGAGATTCACCATGATAAATTAAAAAAAAATTCCTAAGGATTTGACCATTTGAAAGGTTGATGGGATTGATGACTAGGATTAAATCAGGGGTCTTGAAAGGGAGCCAAACATTTTTCTTTTCCAAGCTGTTAGATTTTCCTTATTTACAGAGCTTTAGTGTTACTAGTGTTATTTTACTTTGTTACCATTAACATATATCTCATGTACTGAGCAGTAGCAACATAAACAAGAGACACAAAATAACACAAGAGATTTATCCTGGGAAAACCCCAAATGGGGGAAAATACCCAACAACCTTTCTTATATAGATTCCTTTCACAAATAAAGTCCAATTGAATAAATCCTAGCACAAGTTCTAGCTTAACCAGAAATACCACCCCAGCTGCAGCAACAACACCATAGAAAGGTAACGCACCTCCTCAAGGAGTAACACACAAGAGAAATGTAGAAAAAGACTGAAAACTATTAAAATGTGTAGCTGCAGCTACTACGTCACCTTCTTTAAACTTTTGCCTTGCTTCTATGTAGCTGTGAGAGTGTGAGTGAGTGAAAAAATGAGCCAAGACATCCTCTATTTATAGTCTTCCTGGCCACTAGAATGGGCTGAATTCTTCTCTAGACATGTGTCTTTTCATTATTAATTTATTCTTATGGGACAACTTCTCTTTTGTGTTATTTCAATATCTATTCAATGGATCTCTTGCTTACATAATATTCTCTACATCTAATAAAGGTAATATAGAAGGGAAATATCCTCCCGCAACTACCAAAACATCAACACTCCCTCTTAGCTAGGGAGGCATATGTTACGATGTCTTCATATGGTAGTCCACCGACTACTCTGTAATCTACTAGCATGCACATCACTACTATAATGCCTTCATTATCTCGAATCATATGGCACAGTCTCTGCGATCAAATGGTATCACAAAAAACTACATCCAAACATTCTGGTAATCTCCATGACAATTAGCTAGTATCAAAAAACTACTACAATTCCATATAATAGATCACAACTACTACCAAGTATTATACAACTTATATCTAGTGACACACAGTCACTTCCAGTGAAACACATTCACTGTAGTAGCACACAATTACTGTCTAGAGACACACAGTCTCTGCTAGTGGAACACATCCACCTAAGTAGCACACAACTACTGTCTGGAGTTACATAGCCTACACCAATGGAACACATCCATTGAAGTAGCACACAACTACTATCTAGAGTCACATAGCCTCCACCAGTGGAACACATCCAACGAATTAGCACACAACTACTTTTGGGAGTCACACAACCTCCGCTAGTGGGATTGTTGGCACAGGGGAAAACCCAGGGTTAAGCTCTAAGAGCGCACCAACAAGCCCTAACTACTAGCCCTTTAGACAACACCTGTGAGGTAGATGCAGTATCACTCGAAGTAGCTATAGGGGGTTGCAGGACATAGGTGTCTACAACCAAAGGAAATACAAAGTGGATCCAATACAAGAATAACGCAACATCTACATATCAGTTACCAGCTTAGACCTACTTCGCATAGTTATTTGTCAGATCTAACACAATAATGCAATAACAGTATATCAAAGAGAAAAATAACAAAACATCAATCACACAAAACAACAAGATGTACGTGGTTCACCCTCTCCCTAGGGCTACGTCCACATAACTATGATTTATAATATATTAGGTGAAATCATACAGTTCTGTCTGCGCTCTTAGCTAGCAGATCTTCTCTCTTTATCTCTTCTCTCTTTCTCTCTGTCTCCCTTCCCTATGCACCCAGCTACAGGGTTGATCTTCACACCCAACTGAATATCTTACAATACATAATGCTCTCTCAGCACACTACTTCTCTCTCAATAACAACAATCACTCATCATCACATCTAACCGATGACCCCATCCCAGGTCCTCTTGACCTTTATTCATACATTACAATAACTCACCGACAGCCTTAGGTTGAGACCTAGGTGTCAAAACCCTAGATACCAAAACCCTAGGTCAACTTGATCCACATTCTCAAGGCTTCGCTAGCCCATCTTTCCTTATTTCTCACGAGGTGCTCCAAATCATCCATTTGGTGGATTTTTATTTTTGCTGAGTATTCCACGATCCATCTTCATTGCTGATATGTCATCCTCTATCTCCTCATCCAAGGACTTGCTTTCTCTTACTTCGCTTCGTCTTTTATGCTCTTTTGCTCACTTCAACCTAGTATCAGTCACTGTGTCTTCTGCGCAGTTCACATTTTTCCTTTTCTCCCTTAATATCCGCTTACTTCTAGAACCAAGGGACAACAGGCCCCCAACACTCACCTGTGACTCATCCTGAGGCACTTCATATCTGATCCTTCTGTTTTTCTTCAACTACAGACTACACAATGCAGTCTATGATTTCTGCTCTGTTCCTCCCCATTATGTGCAGACTGTCTTTTCTGTGTCTGGTACCCAGTTTCAACTGCACCTGGTACCTAGACCCTTTCTCCTTCTATTTTTACCGAGATCTGTGAGGCAATTGGTTGTCATAGTACAATTTCAATCGACTCCCATTCACCAAATGTTAAGCCCTAATATTGGCTCATTAACTCTTAATTGGAGCATATTAGATTAGTAATGTTATTTTATTTATGTTGGCTTTCTCATTAACTCTTAATTAGGGAATATTAGATTAGTAATGTTATTTTATTTATGTCGGCTTTAGGCCATTAGTTGTAATTATACCTCCTAGTCTCCTATATATAC
>JASDQU010310877.1:0-13540 GCA_032191745.1 Picea mariana
GACCAATCCGCAAAAGGGGATTTGGTCCTTATACAATTACCGACTTAGTTAATCCTCAATGGGGATTAACCTAACAATAAAAATAATAATAATGACATGATTAATCCACAATGGGGATTTAATCAAATAACAAAATAATAAGAATGCTCTTCGCAGTTACATTATTTCAACACTGGTAAGGAAGTCGAGGACATTTATGAGAATACTAAACTTCAAAGGGACCCACCTGATTATATGAATGAAGCAAATTCTCTTGGATGCAAGAATCTCCATACCAGAGATGCCTCTTCACAACAATAGGAGGTTCAATCGACGCTAATTGGTAAGTTAAAAAGTCTTTTCCCTTCATTATTTTCATCTATGACGCATTGGGAGAACGAGGCATTAAATAATTCTAATTGGTTACTTTCCTCAACTACTTCTGGTTTGCGAAATCCAGATAAGGATAAGGATCCTATTGACCCTTTACCACCGAGTTATTTTAAGTTCAACAGTCCTGATGCTCCCTTGGTTACTTCTTCTGTAAGTTTTCCTTCCGAGGTGTTGACATCGGTGGTCCCCCAGACCACGATTTTATGCAAGAGTTCTACCTAGTCTCAACCCATTTCACCAGAGAGACATTTACAGTCTCCTTCTCCACCATCGACCCCTCAAATAAACTCCCAAATAGAGCCAGGTTTCAGAGAGGCTGAGGAGGGTGACTCCACCCTTAGTGTTTTTCTTGATTCTTTGATTCCCTATATCAAAGAGTCAAATGAAAATATGTTGCTGCCAACTTACTTAGGAAAAGCCATATTTGATCCTATGCTGGGAACGAGAACCTAAATTTCTCTCAAGAATCTAGGTAGTAAGGGTAAGGAATTTTCTTGGTCTCGAGGCATTGGCATTGAAATTTCACCCATAAAGACGAGAAGTTTACGTAAAAAATTGGCGGGTCTCTCTAAACAGCCAGATGACACAGTCCTTTCCTCCACTGATAGTGGGGCTCTTAGAGCGATGAAAGCCTTGGTGTGAGCTAAGTAATGTTATTTCTCTCATTAAATATTAGAGGGATAGGAGGCACCCTCAAAGCCGCCTCAGTTCGTAGGCTTCTGGATCGTACTCGCCCTGACATTGTCTTTCTACAAGAGACCCTTACACATGAACAAAAAGCTAGAGATTTTATGCACCACCTCTGTCCCTCATGGGTTTCGAGTGCTGGAAATTCTGTTGGAAGTTCAAGTGGTTTACTAGTGACATGGGACCCTAATTTGTATGATTTGGTTCCTTTTCTTACAATCAAAGGTATTTTGTTAATAGGCAGGTGTGTTATCAACCAAAGGGAGATCACCCTACTAAACGTGTATGGTCTGTGTTTAGATCAGAAGCTGTTTCAGAGCTCGTTGGCCGATAGTGGCATATTATCCATCAACAATTTGATTATTGTTGGCGACCTGAATATCATTATCTCCTCAGATGAGAACTGGGGTGGCTCTTTCGCTCCTAGATTGACAAAGGATTACTACAAAGAATTATTTCTTTCAAAGAAGTTGATTGATGTTAATATGATTAAAGTGGTTCCAACGTGGCGAAATGGCTGACCTAGTCAAGAAGCCATTGCGAGACGTCTTGATAGGTGTATGGTCTCAGAAGGTTTATTGGTGGTAGTGGGATTATCTAGATCTTAGGTGGAATATCCCTTTATTTTAGATCATGCCCCCATCCTCTTACAACTGGAAATCCCCCCTATTTACAAGGCTTACCCTTTTAACCTAAATGCTAATTGGTTGCAGGATAAAGATTATGTGGCATTGGTTCATAAAGTATGGATAGATCCTCGTTTTCTCACGGAAGGTGATAAACAATGTAGACTTGTTTGGAAGTTAAAGGAACTAAAGTGTCAAACAAAAATATGGGTTAAAGAAGTTAAGGCGAGAGACAAGGCACTTTTGGAGAACCTGGAAGATGAGATAAAAGATAATTTGATGAAAATTGTCGGGGATTCCACAAATCGTGAGAATGAACATCTTCTTCGGGAGCTGGAATGTAAAAGGAAAAAACTCTTACCCGAGGAGGAGAAGTCTTGGAGACTTCGCAGCAGGGTGACCTGGATCAAAAGTGGCGACAATAATACAAGATTTTTCCATAAGTCAGCCAGCCACAACAAGAATCAGAAACATGTTTGGGAAATCATGGATGGAAATGGAATCAACCTTACTGATCAGGGGGCGATAAGGGCAGAAGCGACTGACTACTTTAATTATTTTTTTGAGGCCCAATCAAACAATAATATAAATGATCAAGTCAAGATATATAGTTTATATCCTAGGATGGTTAGCGAGGAGGAAGCGAACCCCCTCTACAACCCTGTCACATTGGAGGAATTAAAGTCTGTGCTACTACATTTCAAAAAAGAGAAGAGCCCGGGACCAGATGGGTGGACAACAAAATTCTTTACCTTCTTTTTTGACCTGGTAGGGGAAGACCTCCTTGAGATGGTGGAGGACTCGAGGAGAAAAGGAAACATAAGTGGAGGACTAAATTCAACCTTTCTGGCTCTTATTCCGAAGGCAAACAAACCCATTACCTTCGATGATTTATGTCCGATCTCCATGCAATCTCAGTTATAAGGTGATATCCATAGTTATAGCTAATCAGATCAAATCGATCCTTTCGATATTCCTCTCAGCTAAACAACTGGGCTTTCTTCAAGGCAGAAGGATACAAGATGCAATAGGTACGGCTCATGAGAGTCTGCACAGTATATAAAAAAAGAAATTAAAGTCTTTGGTGATGAAACTTGACTTGAGGAAAGCCTATGATTGAATAGACTGGGAATACTTAAGACTGACTTTAATTACAATGGGTTTCAACATTCAGTTGACAAATTGGATCACGATTTGTGTTACAACTTCTACCTTTGTTGTGTTGTTCAATCGAGAGGCGACTGGATTTTTCAAAAGTTGTAGGGGGCTTCGTCAAGACTGCCCACTATCACTATTATTGTTTATATTGGTTATGGAAGGGCTCAATCTTATGTTAAAAAGTAGCATTAGCGAGGGCAAAATAACATGCATAAAAGTCTCCAAATTGATCAAGATTGTGCACTTATTGTTTGTGGACGATGCCCTTATTATGACAAAGGCGAATATTAATGAATGGAGGGAGATTGCAAACATTCTTAAGATATTTTGTATTGCCTCGGGTTTAATGATTAACAATTCTAAAACTACAATCCACCATGGGGGATTATCGGAGACAAAATTATCCTTTAAAGGAGCTTCTTCCATATTCCTTTGTCGAGCTGGCGATAGGATTTAAATATCTAGGTTACTACTTAAAGTTTGGGGCCATAAAGAATGAAGATTGGATATGGTTAGTGACTAAAATGGAAAAAAAATATCGGGCTTTGGTGTAATAAGTGGCTTTCTTTAGGTGGCCATTTTGTGTTGGTGAAAGTGGTGTTGGAAAGGCAACCTGTTAACTTGATGTCTTTGGAGCTCATTCCGCGCTCGATTCTAAATAAAATTCTAAAGTTGATGTTTGATTTTCTCTAGAGTGGGAACAAGACTAATCAATAGTTTTACCTCTATAGATGGGACATTCTGTCCAGACCAAAGAAATGTGGCAGTTGGGGTCTCATACACCTCCCACTTTTTAATTCGGCTTTACTGGTAAATGCTCTCTAGAGAGTACTGACGCAGGATGGTATATGGCACAGAGTTTTAATGAATAAATATTTATTTAATTCAACTGTGATCAATTGGTATAGACAAGCTTCCCATGTCTAGAATATGGAACAGTCTCACTAGTCAAATACATGTGTTTCTACATTGGCAAAGTTGGTGCCCAGGTTCGGGTCATTTAATCTCTATAGGTAGGGATCAAATAATTGGTATGGGAGGTAGATCAATTCTATCGGAGCCACTAATATCACACCTTAATGATAATAGAATATCAGTCCTGGCACAAGTAAAATCCCCCAACAACGTGGACTCCATCGCAGAGGTTTGGTTAAGTAGTGAAGTTTTGGGTATAAGAGGAAGGCTTGAAACAAAGAGGGAGCAGTATCAAAGGGTGCTTCTGGGTGCGTGCATTACTATTAGGGATTCAACAGACTCCCTTGTTTGGACTGGGGGGGATTCATCGGGGAATATGACTGTAAAGAATGTGTATAGTGCTGTCATTTCAACATTGGGCTAACCGATTGGAGGCGGATGGAAGGTTAATCTGTGGAAGTGGAATATTCAATTAAAAATTAAACTATTTTTATGGTTGGAAGGGAATAAAAAGGTGTTGACCTGGGACACTCTACAAAAAAAAGGATGGGAGGGATCATGGCTTTTCTTTCTCTACAAGATCAATATAGAAGACATAGACCACCTTCTCATTCAATGTACCTTCAAAAAGGCATTCTGGGCTATATTACACACCCTCTATCAATTAAAAAGAAACTAGGAAGGCAATACCGTTTCTGATTGTTTTTCCAATTGGTCAAAGGATAAATATGTTCCTTTCAGTCTGGCGACTCTCACTTGTTGGCACATATGGCTTTAGAGGAACAAAAATATTTTTGAGAAGAGGCCCCCCTTGTTACAAGGGAAAAACTCTCTATGGCCAAGGGTAAACCACAACAGACATGTATGACTACAGGAATCAACTCAATTCAAACATATGCTATATATACTAATGTGCAATACAAGAAAGAGGCCTACCTTAATCCAACGTTTGATGATGTTCCACCGTTGAGCACTTTGACCCAAAGATTTATACCTATGAGAAGTTATCAACAAACAAGCAAAGCAAGTATATAGTGATGATATAAAAGGGGTTAGAACATCAGATAGCATAATCCATTAATAAACATTACAAACACGCCCATGGATAATAATCACATATTTGCAAGATATCAATAGGATGGGAAAGGAGTATTTCTATTAATAATTGATCAACATAAATGTCAACATTACAGACTTCCATGTCGGCATGGTTCGAAACCAAGAAACCAAGTTCCTTCCAACTGTGTCTCCACCATTTCAATCCTCCACCAAAGGAAAACTCATGAGAAAGAGACAAAGAGGTCCTCTCAATAATGAGGGAAGAGCTTGGGGGCTGAACACTTTGTTCAGACTTGAGGGACAAAGGGATGCAGACTCAATATAAAGTAATTTCTCCAGAGTAACTTTGCTCTCAAAGTTGAATGCTTTCTCCTTCTTTTCCATAGTTCGAAATTGTGCTCTTATAGCCTCCAGAATGTAACTGAAGGGCCGAGTCAGAATGTTTCCAGTACATGGAAGGTCAAGGATAAGAGATCTTTTGTCATGACATGGAAACCCGACCTCATTTTGTATTTTTTGGCACAAATCCTGATATACGCGAGCTGTAATGGAGAAACAAGCATATACACATCTTGCATAGCAGTTAGGGAGCGTATATGTGGAAAAATGTATGTTTTTAGCTCAGGGTTCATCAAAAAGGGATAAAAAGTCTGCATATGGAAATGGAAAAGGGCCCTCTGTGCAAGATAACAATGGTGAGGCAAATCTTGCTATAACAGATGCCCCCTAATGTGTGAGATCAGAGGAGTATATGCGATGACCGAAATACATTATAAATAACCCAGAAGTGGAGTGGTAGAGAACCAACTAGACAAACTCAATTTGCTCATTACATTATGTATTGACTTTGCATACATGGCTACCAAGAATACAATGCAGATCCATGTGGAAAATATACCAAACGAGTGTTCATGGCCATGAATAGGCAAATAAAAATGTGGTTATATGCGAAAAAGATGTCATAGTCACGAACACGAACCAGTGAAACCAGTCTCAAAAATCAATCTGAAGATATCTGTATACCATTTAGTACAATCTGATCTCCCATGATCACTGAAGTCGAATAGGTACTGGTCCAATGAAATGGAAGCAACAACTCATGAAATCTTTGACTACATAGTGATGTTTTCAAGTCTTCTACACTATTTGCCAATGGTGCAAGTCTACATTATATGAATAAATGAGTTGAGGTCGAACACGATGAGACATCATTTGATTACCGGTCATTGAAGTATACCATTAACAAACGCGAGACAACCTACCGATAATGAAAGTAGGTATTAAGGCACCGAGTACATCTCTACAAATGTGAATAAAAGAGTTGGTGTCGAACACTTGAGAGATCCATTGATCAAGAGACATTGATGTATTCCCATCTGTCAATGGCGAGAGAGCCTGCCACTAATGACTGCAAGCCTCAAAGTACTCATAAAACGCTAGGTCCCATATCCAAAATAAATGAGCTGAAGTTGATGGAAGGAGACCCACTGAAAGGAGATCATTGAGGCATCTCTCATCAGTCATCACGAGGAACAAAGCAGGAGCTTCATGAATTGGTGGATATCGGACGAAGAACATGTTCACGAACCAATGACCCTGTGTGTCTTTCACATGTGCCAAATGCAAGCGGTACACAAAAAGGACCCTTTGAATAACATCCAATGATAAAAAACTACTGACAAAGGTGAGGAAACCACCAATAAGGCTAATGGCATCCAAGACACTGCACGAATCCCAAAGTGTGAATAGATGTCTTTCCGTCAAACACAAGGGAAACCACCTAGTCAATGATCAATGATGAAATGTCGATTGCTAGGTTCAAGGTGACCTACCAATGATGAAAGTAGGGCCATGGTGCATGTTAAGACCAAAGTATCATGTGATTTCGAGACAAATTGAGGGTATGGACGACATGCAAGGTCAAGATTTCTGAGAAGTGGCTGACACAGGTTGATAGAATTCCTTTGAACAAGAGCATGAGACATATGGTGGACTCTGACAGCATGGACTCAATGATGTGACAATTGGATACATGATGCATCGATAACATTCTCTATAGGGACTAGAAGAATAACCAGTTGATAGAGAAAACTTTGTAGCGAGGTCAGCTTCCTAAGGCCATGCTAAACCCAAAATTATGAGGACACAAGGACTCAATAAATTTTTTCTCTCTTCAAAGGCAACCCGATTGCTACCAATTACAATATAGTACTCCCTTCTCGCCCATCTTTTTTTGTTTTTTCATAACAAATGAATGCTATGATACAGAGGAGGGAATGAGTGTCGCAAGTAAGAAAAACTAGTTCCAGTAGTGGAACGTACCTATGCTTAATGCAAGGAAATGCATGCAGGAGATGGACACTCGGGGTGATATTCCCTCCAGGGTATATGGTGTCAAATTGCGAAGGATATAAACAAGGCTCTGCTTGGTTGATGATGCAAACTGCTTAGGCAATGGTTTATAACGCAAAGCGAGAACCAACTAAAGGCTCAATACTGCAAGAGAGGGTATGAGATGCAATCACAACTTAACACCAAAAAATGTCCTTTTTTATGTCTTTTAGTCTACTTGGTGTGAAAAAGGGGTAAACTTGTGCCAAATAGACGTCTTTTCAAATCCAATTTACGAGTGTGAAAAAGACAAGTTCACTCGACAATCTTTTCAATTTTTGATAGCAAGTTGGAAAAGAGATTATCTAGGACTCATGATCTTTCAAATACAATTTTAAAGAGTGTGAAAGGGACAAATCACTCGACGATATTTTCACTTTTTGAAAAGGAGTCTGAAAATATATTAACTAAGACTCAAGACTTTTCAAGTCCAATTTAATGAGTGTGAAAGGGACAAATCACTCGACAATCTTTTTGTTTTTTGAACGAGTCAGAAAAGAGATTAACTCGGATTCGTTAGGGAGATTCTAGGCAGAAGGCCATGGGGGAGGCCAAGGCTCCCATGTGGACCTTCTGTGGAATGTCGGTATCTTACGAAGAATTGACCCAAGCTCGGGAAGACCCAAAGATATCCAAGTCAAGGAGGGAAAAGTGCTAACGGAGGTTATCGTCTTCGTGTTATATCGAATAATGTCTCTTCCTGGAAAAGACATAGGTGGAGGCATAAGATACTCGACAAGACCATCCCAATCTGTAATGTCCCCACTTTGGGAGATCATCACAGTGCAGAGATTTATGATGACTAGAGTAGCCAAATGGATGTTATAGAGAGTACAGGGGTATTTGAGAGGCATTGTGGGGTCCAACTTGTATTGATCATCATATTCCATCATTATGAGCCATTCTGCACAGGTTGGCTTTGGTTTCGTTGCATTCCGTCGGTTTCCATGATTTTGACTATTTTGAGCTATAAGTTAATTGAAATCACTAAAGAGGTCATTTTGGGCACATTACTTGGATGAACCTATCAGTGTAATATCTCATTGGAATCGGGAGGAGCAACACTACAGGATGGGATGGCTAGAAGTGACTTTCAGTGGTCAGGGAAGCCACAAGGAAGTTAAGGAGCTTTTCAGAGGTAAAAAGGTTAATTAATTAATTAAAGTGATTTAATTAATTAATTAAATATTAATAAAATGAAAGTCACTTTGGAGGGACAAGGTGAGCCAAAACGTATAAAGGAAAGACAAGGGCCTCTTCTCATTCATTCATGTATGATCTTATTTTGATATCTAGCTTCTAGATAGTGAGCCCAACATTGGGGGTTTTGAGGGTTTTGACTTAACAAACCCTAGAGGATGATTCAGTGGTAAAAGATTCCACCTAGCTTGTCCCAAGCTTGGTCTCGGAGATGCAATACTCTCCCACACCATTCTAGATCGGTTCTACATCAATGCAAGAGGGTTCCACACAACTACATGCATAGGAAGAGAAGGAGGGTGCACCATTGGGGGTTTCCAGCAAGGGGGGCACACCATCCTTGGAGAGATATTCGTTGTAGGAGATTGACAGGGATTTTGGAGATTCTATCACTTGGGTTTTCATTTTAGAGCCTTGGACATCATATCTAGTCCATTCATGAGGAGTTTTAGCTGCTATTTGATTTATTAGATGCATGGGACGAATTGGAGGAGAGGAGCAAACTTCAGAAATTGGTTTCAGTCATTTTCTAGCTCAGATATTCATCATTTCACTTGGGACTTCACCAGGGGGGTGTACCATTCAGTGGAGGAGTTTCAGATCTACAAGGTTTGAGAGGGATCTTGGATATTCAGGCACCTGGGTTGTTCTTGCCATCACCCGATCTACTGTTTGGCATCTTTCTTGAGGTGATTGGACATCTTTGGCACCAGGGCCAAATTGTTGAGGAGCTTTAGAATTCTAGCAGGACGTGGCATCTTCCAGTGGGGGTTTGGCACTTGGCCCAGATATACTTGGCATTGGTCTTCATCTCTTATCCAACCTTTGGAGGCTTATTTTGTATTGTCGNGTTGAGCATTCCAGATCGGCATCTTCATTGTAGCAGGTTTCTCTATTTCATGAATAAAAGCAGTTTGAGATGTTTTGGCTTGTCTATCATATTGCATATGGTTGAGGTATGTTCCATGGTTGTCTCTTCTTGTTATTTTCTACAAACATTCATATAAACACATCAGTAAACCCTGTTGTGAGTGGGAAATCCCTCTACGGACTAGCAATTAGGGTTGAAATATGCATGCAGAAAAGACCTAAAGATCTCTACTTTCTATCGTCGTCCCAGACCTAATCCCCATTATTCTTAAGCAAATACATAGTTAAGTGAGCTTACCTTATTCTGGGCATTTGATGTAGATCCTTCCTTACGCTTGATCATTTTTTGATTGCAACTCTCCTCCCAAGGCTGAACCGCATTCATAGAAAACAAAGAACAAACTTTGCATGCATTTGATATATAGATTAATGGGTTAGAGATTCGATAAACAAGTATACAACAAATCATAAGAACCTCATATGGTGGGATGGGAAAAGTATCTCTTTATTATTAACTTCAACAAATCAACCTACAATGATGAAGCCAACCGCTGCTCCATGAACTTGGTCCTGGGCTCCTTTTCAACTGTCCTCCAACTTCTTTTCTCTGTATTTCTCTTTGCACGAGGATGACTAAAGGGTTGGGACAAAGTGAATATACAATTGGGTATAATTTCTTTACTATGATTTTCCTCCTCCAAATGGGACCCCTAACCCTTCTTTTATAGGCTAGAAGAAGCTAGGTATTTGGACGGACCCTCAGCCATGCATGGCCAGAAGATTCAGTTAACTCACCCAAATCTATGTGTTCTGTCGACAACTTTACTTTTTTCGTGCTTTTGTAAGTACACGTGGGCTGTTTTGGGTTAGCAAGCGTGTACACACATGCAGTAATAGAGCAGGGCGTGTGGGCCTTTATAAAAAGTGTTTTTTAAGAATAGTTGTTCAACAGTGCTTTGGCAAAGAAGGGATCTGAGATGGCCTAATTCCAGGTAAGCATGTATGGTGCAAATTAGGGTTATAACAAACCCTAAGGCCAAAATCAAGAGGCCATTCAACAAAGTAAACACACCTAAACAAGTAATTCAACAAAGTGTTTGACAAAATGCCACAACCAGAAAAGTTTTAAAAAGACACCAAAACCGTGATGATCCTTGCATAATGTAAACCCTAAGGCCAAAATCAAGAGGCCATTCAGCAAAGTAAACACACCTAAACAAGTAATTCAAAAAAGTGTTTGACGGAATGCCACAACTAGAAAAGTTTTAAAAAGACACCAAAACCGTGATGATCCNCTTGGGATCATTACAGTGGTATCAGATCTTAAATCCTGCAAACCTGAGGGGTCTTTCATAGGGATAAATGGATAGTTGGAAGGAAATGGATAGGATATCCTTTGAGATAACATGCTTGGAGATAACATATTCCGACCTTAGTGAGGAAAATAGGGCTCTCATAACCTTTCCTCAGTATGTAGCCTTTAGAAATCCCGATTGGAGCAAATGGGATATTTTACATGGGATCAACATAGCAGATAAAAAGAAAAAAGATGTAGATAGATGGATGGAAGAATAGAGAAACCCCATGCCGATTAGGAGCACACAACCTTGCCACTATTGCAAGGGGCCGTGGGAACCAGATCATAGGTGCAAGGGTAAGGATCAGAAGACACTATTGAGGCACACTATGACAGTGATGATGAGATGTGTGAGGATGGAGTGATAGATGTGGATTTAGAGCAGTCGGATGATGACAGTGACTCTTGCACAAAGGCTAGTGATAGTGACTCTACCTTAGAGGATAGTGACGATGACTCTTGCACAGAGGCTAGTGATGCTTGCACGCTTGAGGAAGATGATGACGCTTGTGTAGTGGATAGGCAGCTGGATGGACAGGACGATAACACCAGTGTATCAGTAGACATATCACATACCATTGATGTCTTTACGTCTCAGAAGAGTAGTGACACTAGTGAGGAGTCACATGTGTTTTCACCTATAGATGACCATCCTCCTATGGGGGCCATGACACATCTCTCATCTGTTCAGACACCCATGATAGCCACGTCACATGAGGAGATCAATAGCATGTCAAGTATGATGGATGAGCCTAGTGTGAGGGTTGCACACCATGGACATGTAGATCCACTGATCCAGGAAGAGATACAGGGAGTACAGACAGGGGACCTTACACATAAAGATCAACCAGAGGAGATTGAGTCATAGTTTTTGGAGACTCCATTGGTTGAGCAGATTGCAGAGGCTGACAGGTTGGTGGAGCACTTACTTCCAGGATCGGCTTGGATTGATGTGGATGCACTCTTTAGTATTCAGGATGACCATAACATGTGTCTAAACACAACTATATGGGATCCAGGCGCAGAGGATAGTAGCAGGTTGAGTGCACAGGAGGATACGGCTACTCATACAGGGTACAATGTGATTCAGGGGGAGATAACATCTAGTGATGGGGTATAATGGCATACAGGAGTACCCAACAACACAATAGACAGTGGACAATTTAGCATGTCATCTTATGCATATGGTGTTTTTGGGGATTCCAGAGTTGACACTAGCAGGACTGACACTAACAGTGAGGGGTTTGAGATGGCACCTCAACATGCCCATGATCAAGAGTCACACCACTTAACAACACAGTTGAGAGTTAGTGAGGCTATGATCATGGAAACCACTAGATGTATTGATGACATGCATGCAGTGATGGAAGATTATTGTTGGAGAGCATCAGTGGCACAGAGTAGCTCAGATGGAGGATTTTCCATGGATGATTTTCACACTCTCAGGAAGAGAGTGTCTACGATGAGGACTGACTACCAATAGTTGTTGACAGATAGGGACTACCTACTGGGGATTGGTGAGTTGTGTCACAGTTCCTCGAGGGGACAAGATTTAGAGGTAGACCGACTCACTTAGGAGTTGGAGAGCATTCGAGGATTCTTGAGAGGCACACAGACAACCCTTCAAGAATCGGAGTCTAGATTAGATGAGATTCTTGAGGAGATCCGTCATAGGTCCACTTCATCTATCCTGGTGGACACTTTGATATATCATTCGGTCACATGGTTAGAGGATGTTGGTGGTCTAGTAGAGGAGCACTAGTTGATGGAGGACACTTCCATTTGTGTTCTGAGAGAAGTTGACCTCCATGTAGAGGTTGATCCATCAATACACCCTGGATCTACGATGCAACATGAGTTTGCAGGAGACGACATGAGTATGCTGGAGCATACAGTGATGATGGATAGTTCATAGAGTCATGCTGAGATGTATGGTGGCATTCAAAGGGGTATAGTGCCTTGTAGGGAGGAGACACACTTAGGGGAGTATGTAGAGGTCAATCCTTTGCAGCAACACATAGTTGTGGGAGATCACCTTCACCATTTCAGTGGTTGCATGGGAGATGAGAGATGGATATTGGGTGACCAACAGTCAGAGGGGTTACTTCCGGTTGTACTAGATGGTTGGGATTCGGTGATGACCACAGGAGAGCATATATCATGGATACCGATGGATGAGCTTCTGGTCGAATCCGTGGGGTTGACCAAAGAATGTGACGCCTTCCAGTCCTACAGTCAACTGAAGATATGTCTATTATCCTTTTTCGACACATTTATCATTGACAACAACATGAGGAGGATAGAAGATGATAACAGAGGGCTTCTGACAGTGATCAGTCTCACATAGGAGCAGTTAAATGAGATTGGAAGTGATAAACTTCCAAGTTTTCCATGGGATCTGGGCGTTCATTGGGTGAGCCAGATGTTTCACTATATGATGACCCAGGTTGGGCCTGAGAGCCACACACTCCACCAGGGGTCGGTCTGGAGTGGGCCTACAGGGATTTGTTTGATAGAGCGAGGCAACTTGTCACTCTTGATAATCATGATCAAATGTGGAGATGGGTGGATAGGTACTTCTTCTACAAAGATTCCTTTACAGATACAGTTTCTGGACATCAGGTTCGGTGGTCATAGGTATTTCAACTTGAGGATCTAGGATAGGAGGATCCAGTATGTATGCAGGGGGCAGACAGTCATGGTCAGAGTAGTGCAGTGTCAGCATGAGGATCTTCGATAGAGGTTAATATGGGACCTAGGGATTGCAGGATTGAGCAGTTCATTGACCGACATGGGAGAGTGGACCATTGTAGGGGAAAGTTATTCTAACTTTCTATTGAGCTTCAGTGTTGAGAGGAGCACATCGCTTGCGGGTGACTCACGAAGGTCTTGCATCACCTCAGTC
>JASDQU010310878.1:0-13620 GCA_032191745.1 Picea mariana
AGAAAGGAATCAGATTGCCTTGTTCTCTGTAGACTTCAATCTCACAAGTGTGCTAAACAGAAGTAAGGCCCAAGGCTCCTGCTTAGACAGAAAGGAACTAAGTGCTTTGTTCTCTGTTAGATAGAGTTTATTGTTTCTGCATTATTGTTTTCATGAAAGAGTGTTAGTACTGAATTTCTGTTTGAGAATAAGGGTCCTGTTCTCTGATTACAAGATAGTTTCTCTTTCCCATTGCAATGATACTTTAAAATGTAATCTAGGATTATTAAATTGAACTATAAGGAATTGCAATTAGGGAAATTTCTTTCCTGTGATTTAATTCAGAACTTCAGTTCACTTCAGCAAATATAGATAGAATGATTTCTTTACTACAACACTAAGTGCTTTTGGAATTGAGGATATACAGTGCGTGGCTATCTTTGAAACAAAAGACTTCCCTGGGTTGATAATTTATGTTCCACTTGGTTGTTTAAAATTAATTAAGCAATTATAGTGACCAACAGTAAGAATTCCCTTAGTTGAATATCAATATTTGAATTGATGTAAAGTCAGGAGGCCTTGAGTATGAAAATATTATTTGTTTCTTGAATACTTTTATGGGAAATAAAATTGTATGTTGTGTTATGTTGGTTATAAGATCATAACTGAATTAATTCAAAAGACATTACTCTTGTTGTAACAAAGAATGCCATTATATATGGTCATGTGTGAGGCTATAGTGAGATTGAATATGGAAAGGATATAGTTCCATTCAAGTGCATAATGATTTTCCCCTATGTAACTAAGGTTTGGACTGCAACCTTTTTCCCTACACTAAATAACTCTAAGGGATGAAGTTCCTAGTGTTGTGTATGGGTTGAATAGGAAGGTATCCAAAGGATGGGATGGGTTGTGGGGTAGATTTTGGGTGATGTATTGAGGCATGGAACATACCTTCCAGTTCAAATGGTGGAATATATGAAATGAACACATGATATTCAAAAATCAATGCAAGGATGCATTATGTGGACATGACCATGATTATTGGCACATTGGTTTTAGTATTAGTAAAGTTTGATTGAATTATGAAAATATTGGTACGATGATAATGAATGTACAATGAATGATGGTTTCATTATATATAATATGATTAACAATTGAATTCCATTTTTAATATGAATAATAGTTGGAAGTGATGGAATTTTTAGATTAATATAATTCTAAAAAATCACTTCATTAAATGAATGCAAATATTGTGTCTCACATACTAAAAACTTGTTTGGCTACAAGAACGTTGAGGACATTGCAAGTGGAATAGTCTTTGATATGGAAATCATGTAAGTTCATAGGAAAGACTGATATCTACAACTACAAGAGACAAACATAATGAGCATAAATCTCATGCATGGAAATATTTATCTTTTTGTATAAACATATTTGAGAAATTAATAATTGGAAATTGTTATAATATGCTAACAATTTGTTTGGATGCATGAAAAAAAATTAAATAAATTGCAAGGGAAATGGTCTTAGATATGGCAGGGATGTAAGCCCATAAGTAAGAATGATATTTACTACTGCAAGAGCCAAATAACTAGGAGAAGAAAACTCATGTTTGGGAAATCATTTTTTCATTTGTAAAACATATTTGAAATTTTATAATGTATGATGATGTCTCATATTGACTATATGCATATAATGCAGATGGTATGATTGCCATAAGTTGTGAATTGCTAGTGGAATTCTAGTAGCAAGTCGATATTTTTCTACATGAGAACACCTTGGCACATGATGGATCACTTGATGAAATGTATAATAGTGAAAGGGATTCATGGGTCTAGAAGGGTGAGTATAGTAGAAGAACCAGGTTGTCAAGCTTGAAGAGTGAACTCTTGTATGAGTTGCACTATTGAAGAAATAGGTTGTCAGTCCTGGAGAGTGAACTCCTGTGTGAGTTGCATTGTAGCAGCAAAGTTTTTTTTGGTTATTTCCTAGTATTTCTTCCTAACAGTGAGTCCCATGAGATCCTAGTAGTGATATTCTTGGTGATGTGTGCTAGAGAGACCCTGGTAAACAAATGGTGTATCCTGATGAACTAAGAATAGTGAAGGGAGCACATTCCTTAGGTCAACCTCGATAAAAAAATGGTATATTCCTTGGGCTATCCTTGATAAACGAATGATACATTCCTTGGGTTGGACAGGTCAAGAGGAAGAGATTTGGTGGAAATCGAGATAGTTGTAGGAGAATGCCAATAGATTATGTATATGTTTCAAGATAGGGTTCCTTTGAATCTACATATTTATGATTTTGGAGGCTAGAGCGCCTATGTATTTGTGGTATTGAGGGTCAGAGTGCCTATGTAATTCTATTTAGGCTGGAATTTCTATGTGAGTTTGGGTCAAAGAGCCTATATGTTGATTAATGGCTAGGGAGCCAAAATTGTAAAATGAAATTATACATCTAGGTGTTATGCATTGAGGATAGTGAAAAAATAAGGGGGAGGGGAATTTCACATCCCCATTTTTAATCCCCATGAATTATAATTTAATTATATAAATGTGATATAGGTTGGTGAGCCAATGTGTTGGGGTGAAGACCTCATATTGATTTAATGTGGTCGGGGGCCAAATCACATATTATGTGCATTGGATAATTAAAAAAAGTAATAATCATTGGCTTTGATATGAAAGGAATGTAGAACGATGGGGGTGTTATGATTACACAAGAGGGAGGGGTCTAAGGGAGGATTATTCATGGGTATTAATCCAACCCACATTCCCAAATTATTATCACTATGTAAACCTTTTATTTGTTGATTGAGTGTATGAGAATCCAATCGTTTAACTCATGTAAGAGGGTGAGTGTGACTAATCACATCCCATAGTTATTGGAGAGTATGGGATGAGGTATAATCATATTGGGTAAGAGTGAGTCAAGCAAGCAATGGAGAAGAAAAAAATTTGTATGCAGAATAGGGATAGGTTTTTACATGCAGATTTTGGGCAGCAAAGGAGGGGGTTTAGTGATATGAAGAGAGTCAACCATCATGTGCTTTAAGGCATCCTTTTTTATGTTGTTGTTATGATATAAAGAGGCCTATGTTCTTGTAAATCAGGCTATAATATTGTAGTGCATTTTCCTGTTGAGGAAATATATTGAGATCCTTGTAAAGGATGCTTTAAGAAGTCTTGAAGCAAATGAATGTTCTTGAATCCAAGCTAAGGAATTTCTGGCCAACCGAGTGCACTAGGGACCCTAATAAATGAATGATACAAATTGAGGGCAGGGATGATTTTAAGGATGGAAATTTATTTTAAAATGTGGAAACCTTGGCGAATCTTACTAATCCTTCATATTTCAAGTATAAATGTTTGGCGATATTTTTATAAAAAAATTCAAATTTCTAAGGATTTTATATGGTTTTTATAAAATTTTGGCGATTTTTAAGGTAAAATAATTTTATCCTATAGAATTTGGGCGAATCATTTTTAAAATAGCGAATCTCTTTTTTGGAAAAACCATGGAAAATTAGCCCATGAGCGAAATTCAACCCCTAAAATCATCCCTGCTTGAGGGACTGTGAGCAACAAAGAGGGTACATTAATTAAGTAGTGTAGGTTGTGAGGAAGAGAGATATGGGGGACTAGAACTACTGTCATAGTAGAACTTGGGTTTCGGGGTTGTTGTGTGTGGAGAGTGGAAAACTAGCGAGATAGATCTCCTTGTGGACTCATAGCCTCAACTCGGGGGTGGCATGTTTTTGAGAGAAAATGAACATTAATGCCTATGGTTGGGAATTCCATCCTTCATTTGTAGCCAAATGGTTAATCATTAACATATAAGTGTTTTTGTTCGGTTATTATGTTAATTCCGCTATGTAAATGGTTTATATGAATGTTGTGTATTTGTTGTTTGTTTGAACAATTGCATTCATGTTTAACATATGTTACTCGATGCATTTAGAACTGTGGTATCAATCAAATGGTTAAATATCTATCTTATTTGTAGCTGGTAAGCTACATGACTTGAATTAAGTAGAAAATATTAAATTTGATGTGTATTATGCATGTAGTGATGCTCAGTTGGAGGTTGGGCACATTATAGATAAAGTGGAAAGAATTGAAGACCATCCTGTCTTGATGGATTTTGAATATGTTTTAAGAGAAATTCTAGGATTTCCACCAATGAAAGGCATTTATTTCTTTATTGGTTTGGTTCTAGGAGTTTCCCCAGTTTCCAAGACACCATATAGAATGTGCACACCATAATTGAAAGAGTTACATATGTAACTTGAATAATTTTTAAAGAAGAGGTATATACGCCCAAGTGTGTCACCTTGGAGTGCCCAATTTATTTTTTTGAACAGGAAATATGGAAACTTAAGGCGATATATTGATTTCAAATAAGGTAACTATAAAAAAAAATATCATTTTCTAAGAATTGATGATTTGTTTGATCAACTAAAAGGTGAAACAATCTTTTCAAATATTGACTTGAGATCAGGCTTTCATCAAGTGAGGATAAAGGAATAAAACATCAACAAGAAAACATTCAAGACAAGATATGGGCATTATGAATTCACGGTAGTTCCATTTGGGCTATCAAATTGCCTAGTAGTTTTATGTGCCTTGTGAATGGAGTGTTCAGGGAATACCTAGACAAGTTTGTGATTGTGTTCCTAGATTATATACTCATCTACTCTAAGTCAAAGGATGAACATGAGAAACATTTAATAATGGTGCTAAAAATTTTAAGAGAGCATAAATTGTATGCTAAGATAAGTAAGTGCATATTTTATCAAAAGAAGATTCACTACTCGGGGCATATAATTTCAGCAGATGAGATATTAGTTGATCCTGAAAAGATAGAGGATATTATAGGATGGCCAACACCAAGAAATTCCAAAAAAGTCAAATCATATGGGTATTGTTCGTTATTACCAAAGATTCATAAAAATATTCTCAAATATTGTGAGTCCAATCACTTCTTTGCAAAAGAAGGGAGTGAAATTTGAAGTAAATCCCAAGTGTGAAGAGAGATTTCAACAAGAGAAATATTGACAAGTGCACCAATATTGAAGATTGCATATCCAGATGAATATTTTTTTTGTGTGTAGTGATGCATGCAAGGTAGGGCTTAGTGGAGTCCTAAGTCAAAAGGATCATGTGGTATGCTATGAATCCATAAAATTAAAAGAGCATGAGAGAAATTGTGCCACCAATGACTTGGAGTTAGTAACAATTGTACATGCACTAAAAAAGTGGAGAAATTACCTCATGGGGAGGAAATTTGAGCTAAGTACAAGCCACTGTAGTCTAAAAGAATTGTTTTGATAGGCCACATTAAATCCCAGACAAACTAGATGGCTGGAATGTTTGAGCGAGTATGACTTTGAAATTAAGCACATCAAAGGTAAGGAAAATCAAGTGGTTGACGCACTCAGTAGGAGAGCTCATGAATTTCATATTGCAACCATGAAAATGTATAAGATTGATCTATAAGATAAAATTATTGCAACAACAAATTCAGATAAACAATATTTGAAAATAGAAGAAACAATACAACAAGGTAATTTTCAGCAGAAATTTAATTTTTATGAGCTGAAATAAAGATGGATTTATCATGTACAAAAGAAAAGTATATGTGTCAAATTCCAGTGAGTTGAAAATTGCAGTGTTGATGGAAATGCACAATGTGCCATATGTTGGGCACCTAGGATATCAAAAGCCAATTGAAACTGTGAGAAGCCAATACTTTTGGCTAGGAATGAAGAAATAAGTGACTAATTACATACTCAGATGTATAGAGTGCCATAAAGTGAAGACTGAGAATAAACATCCAATTGGACTATTACATCCATTTCCCATTCTAGAATGAAAGTGAGAAGTTGTCACATTGGATTTTATTAAAAATCATCCCAGAAAAGTGAAGCAACATGATTCCATCATGGTGGTGGTGGATAAATTAACTAAGAAAACACATTTTATTCTAGCGGAGAAAACACACAAGGCAACAAATATTGTAGATATTTATATGAAGGAAGTTTCCAGGCTACATGGAGTGCCTAAGAAAATAGTTAAAGATAGGGATCCAAATTTCACATTGAATTTTTGAAAAGGTTTGCTCAAAGAATTTGGAACAAATCTAAATCTCAGTACATCATATCACCCAGAGTCAGATGGAAAAATAGAGAGGACTAACAAAATAATTAAGGACATCCTCAGAATGTATGTGATGGATCGACTATCAAAGTGGGAAGATTATATAAATTTGTTAGAGTTTTCTTACAATAATGTGTATCTGACCTCATTAAAGTGAGTCCATTTGAAGCATTGTATGTCTGAAAGTGTAACACTCTAGTGAGTTGGGGTAATCCAACAAACAAAATAATTGTTGGGCTAGATTTTTTGAAGGAAATGGAAGAGCAGATGGCGAATACTAAGAAGAATTCAAAGGCTACCTAGGATAGGTAGAAAATTTATGTAGACAAGAAGAGAGTGTTTAAATATTTCAAAGTGGGCGAACATGTGTTTTTAAAAGTGAAGGCCAAAAGAAGTTCACTAAGATTAGGAATTTTTCGAAGTTGGCAGGAAGATATCGTGGACCTTTTGAAATCTTACAAAAGATAGGGCCAGTTGCATACATGTTAACATTTCCTACATCCATGAGAGTGCATAATGTATTTCATGTATCATTATTAAATAAATATCTCCCTAACCCTAACCACATAAGTTATTGGAATGTAATCCAGATGGAGAATGAAGGGGATTTCTGGGTAGAACCAGTATGCATCAGGGACTAGAAAGTCAAATTTCTCAAGAAAAAATCCATAGGGATGGTAAATGTTGAATGGACCTACTACAGTATTGAATATGCTACATGGAAGCATGAATAAAGCATGCAGGAAGAATACCCACAAAATTTTGACAATTTTGAAGAAAACAAAATGAAAGACTGCATTTTGAGTGGCTAGAGTTCCAAAACCACATCTCAAAGTCCTATCCAACTACATTGGGGGACCTGATAAAATAATGTCACATTCCTTGACTTACCCCTGATAAATGAATTTTGTATTCCTTGGGTCAACGGGTTGAGAGGAATAGGATATTTTGGTGGGAACTGTTGCTAGAGTTGTAAAATGGCATAGTTTTATTTCTTTAGGAATTGTGATGTAAATTTGTATGTATATCGACATATTGTGCACTGATGATTATACATGATTTAAGGGGAGGGGGAATGTAAAATCTTCAGTTTAATTAATGCTTAATGTGGGTATAATGTGTGGCTACAACCAAAGAAAAGTGATGTCTATGCAAAATGTATTTCTAAGTTTTAATAATAAAAATGTGATGACAATTTCTAAGGGGACATGGAAAGATATGTGGGTTTGAATTGATACAAAAGAGAGGGGGGGGTCTAGGATAATGGACAGGAGGGGTTCCAAGGGTGGAATTACCCATGTATATTAATTCAACCAATTTTTCTAAATTTTTTATTGGTATATGAACCTTCTAATTTCTTATGGAGTTTTCTCAAAGTTAATCATTGAATACATGTAAGAGAGTGTGTGTGATTGGTCACATCCCATAGTTATTGGGAACATGGGGGATGAGTACAATCATCTTGGGGAAGTGTGTGAGACAAACAAGTAAGCCAAAGAAGAGGAATTCATATGAGCAACTAGAGAGTAGTTTTAGACACTAATGTTTTTGGCATGAGTAATAAGTAGAGGGAAGAAACAAAACTTGAAGCTGGAGCAACCATGAAGAGTGAATTATAGAGCATGTTGGAACATTTCGAGATGAATACTGAAGAGACAGATTCGTGGGCCTGAAGAGTGAAACATTGTGTGAGTTGCACTGAAACAACAAGTGTTTGTTGTTGTCATTGGTAGTTTTCATGGTAGTAATTTCCCTTGAGTTTCCAAGATAAGATATTCCTAGTTACCTATGCCAGAGAGACCATGATAAATGAATGGGATGCAAGAGGGACTCAGATCAGTGAAGGGGTACATTCCTTCAGTTCGATAGGTCGAGCATAAGAGAGATACTAGAAAATAGGGATAGTTGTAGGAGATTATTAGTGGGTTGTGGGTTTTCTTAGATGTGACTAGATAGTGAGAGACCACTCTTTCTTATGGATTACTAGCCTCAGCTCAGGGGTGACTTTTTGTTGAGATTTGGAACAACAAGTATATGGTTGGTTGGAACGTCCATCCCAAGCAGTTGGTTGCACAACTATTTATAAAACATAAGTGTTTTATCTTGATTATGTTTGTATTTATGAGTTAATTTGTTGTGCATAAACTCTGTGTATCGGATTGATCTATATGCTACTATATTTGAGTCACTAGTTTCATTTCATGTTCCTTTTAATTTGATGTAAATGCACTAAATTAATGGTATCAGGCAATGAAATCTGGTTGTAATTTGTAACTAGAAGATATAGGAAATTAATTAGTTAGCAGTAAATATTTTTAGTTTTTATGAGTATTCCACATCGTAATTTTCCTCAATTAGGATAGGGGACATTACATTTTGGTGGGAGGTTAGTTATATTGGCCAGTGATTTGGGACAATTTCCACCTGTATACGCATCTGAAGGTCTTGCAAAACAAGTATGGAACTCATTCACAACAATTGTGACCCTTGATATCGTGTTTCAACAAGATGGAAAAACAATGAGAATTTTTATTTTGTTTTTTGTTGATAAATGTTAGGGATGCAATGCCAACTATAAAAGACTAAAAGTTACTTATGACTTGTACATATACTTCCTTGGATGCTTACACAAAAGAGTCCTTTGATAAGGAAATACATTTATTTTCAACAAATGATGATGTACAAAATGATAATATGCATTGCTTAAGAAACCTAAGCTATCCCATTATATCCATTGTTGCTACAAGAGGAAAAATAAATTACTTTATGGAAACAGATGAGTAATACTTGAAACTTGATTTACTTATCAGAATTGGAGCTAGGGTAATGATTACATCAAACATATGGACTAATGCGGGAGTCCTCAATGGTGCTCTTGGAATTGTAGAAAAAATTATGTTTAACCTTGGAATTTTACCCCCAAAAGCACCCACATATGTTTTCGTAAGATTTGATAATTAAGTGGGAATTGTATGGGATGAATCATTCCCTTAAATAGTTCTTATTACACTTATCGAAAGAGGTAATAAAAATCAACTTGTTTTGAAACTTTCTTGGGGCTTAACAATCCATAGTCACATGGATTGGTGTTGGAGAAAGTTACTATTAATATTGGGAAGCAAGAGAGAAAGGGTATGACATTTACTACAATATCTTGAGTTAAATATTTGAATGGTCTATGAATTCAATCTCCTTTTTCATATGATTGATATGAAAAACAAAAGAAGATTGATTGAGATTGATTACAATGTAAACTATTGATTACATTCTTATTATTCACATTTTTTATCATTCAACATTGTTACTTTATTTCTATTCAGTTTATTCCCCATGTAACTCTTCAATTATACTTCTAAATAATATTTTCTATGTTATCTACAAGTTGAAGAAACTCACTAAATTTAAAATGATCAGATTCTTCTTAGACATACATAATTTTTATCATTTACAGATTGTGCCACTATACTAAAAATTGAAGAAAATAGATTGACATTGATCCTTCTTGATAATACTCTCTATACTTTCAACCAACTGAGAAAAAATAGTAAATTTCAAAACAAATTTCTTATGACTTCCTACAACTGAAACTAGCGTAGATCCATCTTAACCCTAGATCTATCAAGCGCCAAGAAGGATCAAATCTCTAACAGTGCAAACCTTTCCTCAAGTTTTTCACTGTGAAAAAGGTTTGCACCTTGAGAGAAATGATCCCTTTCGATACTTGATAGATCCAAGATTAAGATGGATCTAGACTCGTCATTTAAAATGAATGTAGATTAATATAACTTATCTTAACTTTCATAATTTAAAATTCACTTAATATGGTCTATATCATGTCCTAAAATTTTAAGCTCACAACTTATGAACATATAAATATATAAAATACAATTTTATCTATTATTAAATTATTTATATTTACATTACAATAATATTTTTATGTAAATATTATATTTATAATATTTTTATTTTTATGTACATGATTTTATTTTTAATATTTATATATAACTATTTTTATATCATATTTATAGATAACTATTTTTATATAGTTATTTTTATAACTATTTTTATTTTTATATCATATGTATATAGCATAGTTGTATGGGAATCACTTCAGTATTTCCAACATGTCTAAAACTTGTTCTCGGGAACTTGGGAACTAGTAGGGAACTTGGGAACCAGTGTCCTAATAATATATTCATATAATTATTAGCACAAATTAAATTAGTAATTTCAATATTGTAGTTGTTACAATAGGAGATACATTGTCCTCCATTGACTTTCATTTTTATTGAAATAAAATTTAAAATGTATCAATATCTCTATACATTATAATCAAAAGTAGCATTGTAATCTAAAATATTTTGATATTTTTTAATATATATTATTGCCGCTCCTAACTTCCCAATTTAAGGGAAACTTCTACTAATTCCCCGACACTAGTGGATGTATCCATGTTCCCACTATATATATATAATATATTTTATATAAATGTAGATCAATTAAATAATGGAGTATATTATTCCACCAAGGCAAAAATATATATTTATATTTTTGTTTATAAGATATAGGTATTACATGCCTTACAACATCCACCACATCACTGCCTTGTAGAAACTCATTTAAGTGGAATTAAATGCAGAACAATCAAGTATTTATCATGTCATAAGTTGTTGAAATAATTTACCTTAAGTTTAATTGTTCTAAGTTTTGGTTTTTTTCTTGTAATATTTTTTGGGGATATTTGTCAGAAATCTGGTGAGAAATTGTTAGATCTTTAGATGTAAATGATTATTTATGTATAATCTGAATGCTCCAGAACATTTGAGGATACTGAATCCATTTCTAAATTCAAAAATAAATTTAAATAACAAAAAATAGTAATTTCATACAGATTTATATCACTAGATTCCAACGAAAAAAACCAAAACATAGATCAATTAAACAACACCCCACAGATTACAACGTCAAAACAAAACATACTATAAGTTTATAAACCTACAAAACATATTATACATTTGTAAACAAAACATAAACATGAAGTCAAATGTGAATGCTCATATGGTAATGAGTAACTAAATCCGTAATACACAGAGTCTCTTGCCATTATTGCCATTTTCAGCCAAGGGACCGAGGAGGAAAACACAACAGGCTGGAAGATGATCTGTATTGAATAGGCGCTGTTTGATTATGAAACCCGCAAAGCGGGTCTTGTATAATTCATGCAGCTTTCCACTGAAGATATGTTCAATAAAAATGATGGTGAAAGAGACAAAAGCCACTCGTAACATTAATCGTTTAAAAATGGTGAAAGTCTGCGTCGCCATGACGATTTGTTGATGTGGTATGACAGCAATCGTACTGGGACAGCTCATGTGGGGATATTACGGAGGATTCAGATTTAAATTTACCTCTGGCAATATATGTCTGTATGGGAAGCGTAGTTGCGATTTTTCTGTTGTGTTGCTGGGAGCAGATATGGAAAAACAGAATCATTTCTGTTCTGTCTGGATGTGGCGACAAAACGCCAACCTCATTGTACTTGTTCAGGTCTCTTACATTTCTAACCCTCTGTTCCTCCATTCTTATCACAATTGAAATAAACCTGCGATCCTGCGACGTTCCCATATTTCCATGCTTCACGTACGTCAGGAGTGTAAAGGAATTGCTTTATTGGAAGAAGTCTCGGTGAAGCTTTTAGTGAACTCTCGAGGAAAGAGGGTTTTCTGACTTTCTCTTGCCACCCAGCACAGGACAGTATTAGAAGCATATGTTACTATCTTGGGAGTAGTAGGTCATTATGTGCTATCTTTACATTCAAGGTTTACAAACCTTATGGGAAACATGTAGGAAAACTAGTTTGGTGAGAAGGCTTTGATCTAGTGTGCTTCTAGCTATTGTTATAGTTAAACTTTGTAGAAGATAACGTTTGGTTTGATGATAGTAATGGTTAAGGATGTAGTAGTCATAGAAAAATTAAAATGAGAAGATTTTGTAATTATTATTTACGATTTTAAGATTTGGTTTAGATAGTGAATAAGTGATTGTTACCGAAGGAATTACACCATTACACTCTTCTCTCAACACATCATTTAAATGTTTTTAAAATAACAATTTTTTGAGTTTCAATTGTTTTATATATGTAAAGTTGATATTCAAATATTTTATTTGTTATTAATATTTTTTTAAATGTGTAAAACATTAAAGGAATTACACATTTTCTTCTTATATGTAATAAGAGTAAGAAAATGTTTTGGTTATTAATATTTTTTTTAACTCTAGAAAGTGTATTTTTGTGCAATAAGAATAAGCATTCCAAGATCACCATAGTTTTGATGACTTAGAAAGTTAGTAAATTGGGTTCTAATATGGTTATAAGTACATGGAAAAGACGAGAATCATTAAACTAGTGAGAGTTGTTATTATTTTAGCAATGTTGATTTTCTTCTTTGCAATAGTCAAAACACACACACACATACATATATATGTGTGTAATATTAAAATACTACTTAACTTGGATAGTGAAATATTCTTTTAAATGCCATATGTCCTCCTTATTAAAGCATTGAATGAATTAGACATCTCCATCATACTAATAAGTAGAAAGCAAATATCAATGGAATAATAAATTTTATCTCCATCATCTCTATGTGTTAGTGTGGAGAGAGCTATTATTTAAGAGGCTAAGATTTGGTTTAAATGGTGAATAAATGATTGTCATTGAAGGGATTACATCTCCCTCAACACATCATTTAAATGTTATTAATATAACAATTTTTTGAGTTTCAATTGTTTTTTATATATAAAGTTGATATTGAAATATTTTATTTGATATTAATATTTTTTTTAATTTCTAAAACATTAAAGGAATTACACATTTCCTTCCTATATGTAAGAAGAGTAAGAATTTTTTTTTGTTATTAATGTTTTTTTTTAACTCTAGAAAGTGTATTTTTGTGCAATAAGAATAAGCATTCCAAGATCACCATAGTTTTGATGACTTAGAAAGTTAGTAAATTGGGATCTAATATGGCTATAAGTACATGGAAAAGATGAGAATCATTAAACTAGTGAGAATTTGTTATTATTTTAGCAATGTTGATTTTCTTCTTTGCAATAGTCAAAACACACACACATACATATATGTGTGTGTAATATTAAAACACTATTTAAAGTGGATAGTGAAATATTCTTTAAATTTCATATGTCTTCATTAAAGCATTAAAGGAATTAGACATCTCCATCATACTCAGAAGTAGAGAAGTAGAAAGCAGGTATCAATGGAATAATAAATTTTATCTCCATTATCTCCATGTGTTTGTGTGCAAGAGAGTTATTATTTAAGAGGCTACAATTTGATTTAAATGTTGAATAAGTGATTGTCACTAAAGGGATTACATCTCTCCCTTGACACATCATTTAAATATTTTTACTATAACATTTTTTTGAGTTTCAATTGTTATATATATATATATATATA
>JASDQU010310881.1:2638-13620 GCA_032191745.1 Picea mariana
AGCACTCCTCAAACCCTCAAGATCAAAGGATATATAAAAAAGAAAAAGGTAATAGTCCTAATTGATTATGGCAGTACTCATAATTTCATTCACTATAAATTAGACAAATCTCTCAATTGCTTTGTATATTTAGCACCAGAGTTTCAAGTAATGATTGCATAAGGAGGAACTATCAATTACTCAGGAAAATGCAATAAGATCAATATTACTATGGCGTAATATGTAATGAATTGTCAAATGATTTCTATACCCATGGGTGGTGCTGATGTTGTACTAGGAATCCAATGGTTACAATCATTAGGATTAGTGGCTTTTAATTTTCAAGAACTTTTAATGAAATTTTCATTGGAAGGAAAATAAATTGAGTTAAGAGGTATCACAGGGAAACCTGGTAAGGTGATAATCTCTAATGGCATGAAAAAATTATTGAAAAAGTTTCATCAAGGTGTTATTGCACAACTATGCTCACTAGATGTTCAAACATCTAAGCCATCTATTCCTCTAGATCTCCAAGGGATCATTGATTAGCATTCCAAAGTATTTGAAGATATTCCCAAAGGTCTTCCACCCACTCGAAATCATGATCATGATATTCACCTAATTCCTGGGAGTGTTCCTCCTAACAGCAGGCCATACATATACCCTTATGCCCAGAAGAGTGAAATTGAGTACATGGTTGAAGAAATATTAGAGGCTAGCATTATTAGACCTAGCCAAAGTTCTTAGTGTGCACCGATGGTAATGGTATTAAAGAAAGATGGCTCATGGCGTATGTGTCCAGATTATAGAGAGCTCAACAAGATCACTATTAAAGATAATTTTCCCATTCCCATCATTGATGAATTGTTAGATGAACTACATGGAGCAATCTATTTCAAAAAGTTGGATCTTCGTTTAGGGTATCATTAGATTAGAATGAAGGAAGAAGATATCCCAAAACAACATTATGAACTCATGAATGCCATTATGAATTTTTAGTCATGCCTTTTGGCCTTACAAATGCACCTTCCACATTCCAAGGGTTGATGAATTCCATTTTCAAGCCCTTTCTTCGAAAATTTGTGTTAGTATTTTTTGATGATATACTAATCTATAGCAAGTCTTGGAAGGATCATGTGCGACATGTTGACAATGTGCTACAACTAATAAAGGAGCAAAAAATATATGCCAAACCATCCAAATGTTTCTTTGGAGTGAAGGATGTAGAGTATTTGGGTCATATTGTATCTCATGAAGGTGTCAAGGTAGACCCTAACAAGATTAAGGCCATGATGGACTCACCGATTCCCAAAACATTGAAGAATCTTAGAGGATTTTTGGGTTTGACAGGTTACTACCGCAAGTTTGTTCGACACTATGGAAGAATAGCAGCACCTTTAATGACACTAACTAAGAAGTATGCATTTTCATGGACTCTAGAGGCAACTAAATCTTTTGAACAACTAAAAGAGGTGATGTGCAAAGCTCCTGCCTTGACCAATCCAGACTTCAAAAAAACCTTTATTGTGGAATGTGATGCCTCGAGAAATGGAATTGGTGTTGTCCTAATGCAAGAAGGAAGGCCCCTAGATTTTGAAGGTTGACCACTCAAGGGAAAGGACTTACACAAACCCATTTATGAGAAGGAAATGATGGAAATACTACATGGATTGAAGAAATGGCGTCCTTACCTAATAGGTAGGCACTTCAAGGTCAAAACAGATCATGATAGTCTTAAATACTTCTTGGAACAAATACTATCTTCAAAAGAACAACAAAAATGGGTAACCAAGATATTGGGTTATTATTTTGAAATCATCTATAAAAAAAGGGAAGAAAAATGTTGTGGCAGATGCACTCTCAAGGAAGGATGAATATGTTGAGGCCCTTCTCTATGCTATCTTGATCATCCAACCCGATTGGATAATAGAAGCAAGGGATGAATGGAAGAATGATGAAAAAGTGTGGAATATCATTCAGAGGCTGCAGTAGGATTCCAGTACATCAGATACATTTACATGGAAAAATGATTCACTATGGTACAAAGATCACTTATATTTATGTAAGAATTCCCAACTCAAACAAAATGTACTATTGGAATTGCACACCTCTCCAGTAGGAGGGCACTTGGGATTTTTAAAAACCTACCATAGGGTCAAGAAGGAATTTTTTTGGGATGGCCTTAAAACTGATGTTCAAAGGTTTGTGGAAGAATGTTTGGTTTTCCAACAAAATAAGGTGGAAACAATTAAGACCTCGGGTTTTTTACAACCATTATCCATCCCAAGTCAGTGCTGGGAGGAGGTTTCCATGGATTTCATCACAGGGTTACCAAAGTCTTAAGGAATGAGTGTCATCATGGTAATTGTTGATAGACTGATCAAGTACACACACTTTTGTGCACTCTCTCATCCCTTCAAAGCCAGTACAGTTTACACCACATTCATGGAGACAGTTCAAAAGCTACATGGCAGCCCAAAGATTGTTGTAAGTGACAGAGATCCCATCTTCACTGGACATTTTTGGACAAAATTATTTTCTTGTTTGGGTACTCAATTGGCTCATAACTCATCCTATCATCCTCAATCTGATGGACAAACCGAGATAGTGAACAAATGTCTGGAATGATACCTTCGTTTCTTTATCTTTGATAAACAAACACAACGGTTCAAATGGTTACCCTTGGAAGAATGGTGGTATAACACTTCCTTTCATACTGCAACAAAAATGACACCATTTATGGAACTCTATGGATACCACCCTCCTTCCATCACTTCTTCTCTAAAATAAAAAAATAAGGTTCAAGTAGTGGAATATCACATAAAGCATCAACAACAAGTTATCCAAATATTAAAGGAAAACTTGACCATGGCACATAATCGCATGAAACAACAAGAAAATCATCATCGTAGTGAAAGAAGTTTTGAAGTAGGGGATTGGGTATTTTTAAGACTGCAACCATACAAAAAGATCTCCCTCAAGAAACCAATAAGGATAATAAATTATCACCAAAGTACTATGGCCCTTATAAGGTGTTGCAAAAGATTGGTACTATGGCATACAAATTGTAGTTTCCTGCATCTTCACGAGTACACCCAGTTTTCCATGTTTCATGCTTAAAAAATGTTATAGGTGACAATATCCTAGTTCAAACTACATTGCCATAAATTGAAGAGGAAGGGAAAATCATATTGGAACCTGGAGCCATCACTGACACAAGAATTCGCCAGCTAAGGAATAGATCCATTTTAGAGTATCTCATTAAATGGAGGAAACTACAAGATAAAGATTCCACTTGGGAAGATGAGTCTTTTATACAAAAGAATCTAGAGTTACTCAAGTGTTGCAGACAACACTTGTCTCAAGGGGAGGGGCATGTTAATCCCTAAATAGTGGATCATTACTCCTTAATTGGGGCATATTACATTAGTGATTTTATTTTATTTATGTCGGCTTTATTCCATTAGTTGTAATTATACCTCCTAGTCTCCTATATATACCAAGGAGACATCTTCATTTGGAATCATCTTGTAATTGAAAATTTATGTGGGCATAAGGAGGTTTCCCCCTCGAAGAGTCTTATTATCTAAATTTCTCTCTTTTTCAAGGTGTTGAGTACTTATTCTGAGGTTTTTCTATGCTATATTGATATTTGGTTCCTAACATCAGGAAGTTTGTTTCTTAGTAGTGGTTGAATTGGTTCATGGATAAATATTATCCCTTGATTTGATTCCACCTTTCTTAGTCCCAAATTCATTTGGGAAGGGGAAATTTTATTGTTTATAATACAAATGCCTCCCTTACCATTCATGCATGAAATATAGGAACTTATGGAAACCTTAGTGTAGCTCTCGTGCTGTAAAACAATTCATGCCTTGGTAATATTTTGGTCGCCCAATCACTTCCTAATAATTTTCCAATCACCTTCCTTGTGTCTCAATATAATAGAATTCTCGGTCACCTACCATGTGTCTCAATATAATAGGATAAATATTGAATAGGAATGATACTTTGGAAAATATACTAAATATGGAAGAATATGATGAGGAAGGAACATGGGGATCAAGACTGAAGTCCCATGGGGATCGAGAGTGGAGTGTGGTGGGGAAGGATAAATGGAGTGTGACTGGGAAGGAGAGATTGAGTGTGGCTGGTAAGGGGATATGTGGATCAGGAGGAGTGGGAAGGGGAGTGGAGAAGTGGAATGGAGTCCCACCTCCCACGAAGTGAAAAATGACTAAGTATGAGATGAGAAAAGAGAAGTGAAGGGATAAGAGAGGAAGATGTAAAAAATGGCTAAGTATAGAGATGGAGAGAAAAGGGAATCAAAAAATAATTTAAGTGATGGAGGAAGTGAAAGGGAAATGAAATCTAAAAAGGGAAAGTTTCACATGGAAGAAGAGGGGAAGAGGGGCATAAAACTTAGACGAAATTCCTCATCAATTCTTCAAGTCGAGAAGTTGGACAAAACTATGAGTATCTCGGGCATAGAGACTCGTATTATGATTATGTAAAATGTATGGTGAAGATAAGGACTAGGGATACACCATGATCTGATGAGTATGCACCAATTCCTCCTTCTTATATCATTTGTTTTTAATTCCAAAGAACATAAAATCGATGTGATCAAAAGTTGGCTCCAATTGTGGGACAATGATCCCCCTTGGGTTGTTTAGAACACTAGAATCATACCATCTACCTTATCCATTAGGATATGGAGTAAGATTAAAAACTCATCTCCATCCATCAACTAATTTATTATGCAAAATGTTGACTAAGGAAAAAAACTATGTACAATCAAGATCTACCTACCCTAACCTACTTAAAAGAAAGAGAAAATTTTCAAGTGTAAGTAGATTTAAAATGGATCCATTCAAGCGTCCAACCGATCTATAGAATGAACTCCATAATTGGGGAACATATTATGGATACTATCAAGGAGTAAAGAGAATTCCCAAAGTGTATTGAAGAAACATCAAGACAAAAGTGCTCAAAATTTGATTGTATTTCTTGGCCAACAATGATTTGGAAGCACGATTCAATAAAATCAACTCTTAGTTGCTGATGAGTGTTGAAATATTTAATTTGATGAGGAGTTTCCCATTTGAAAAGATTTTCTTGTTTCTCCTTATCCCCAACAACATCCAAAGTTATTGATCCATTGGAAATGTCCTAAACTAATTTTTCCTTCATGCAATGGAAATCTTGCCCATATTTGTTCTCAGGATTAATTTMTTCCACCAATTCTTCTTGCTACCAATGTTCTTGTGAATTTTCACCATCCAGATGTGGCCATTGCAAATCCATTTCAACATTTTCCACATGAGCATGTTGGCTGAAATATAGTTCTGTATTTGGTGGAAAATCCTAAATTTCATTCTCAAACTTGCTTCTCGAAAGATCCTCATATGGAGCATATGAGAAGCTGAAGCCTTGCACTTGAAATTTTGAATTCTCATTTTCATTTTCAGCAATATGACTTGATTCAAAATAAAAATTCCAGTCTTTGATTATATTTTTCTTTCAAATGATTTACTTCATTGTCTTGCATCCACATTGGAGATGATGGGAAGAAACATTGATAACACCATAAATGGAATATGGGTGCACTCTTGGGATGTACTTTTCAACAAATAAAGTTTCCAACACATCCCAACTGGTAATGGTCCTGAGAAATAATGTAAAGAACCATTCACGAGCATTCCCATGTAGAGTTTGCGCAAATAATTGACATGTAATATTATCTTCAAAGATATTGAAAACATCACATGTGATTTTGAATTTAAATAAATGTTGATTTGCATCATCTGAAGTATTCCCAAAGAATGTTGGATATTTTTCAATAGAAATGTATGGAATTTGATAATATACTCCTTTCATATTTAGAGGGATTCTATGTATCCACTTCCTTATTTGGGTACCTCTCCTTTTTGTTTCATATTGAAATTACATTGATCGGCTTGGTAGAGAAGGTAAGGGATCATCATGACATGCAAACAATTCTTTAGTGGATTTTCCATGAGTATTTTCTTGAGATTATGGAATCTTCCGATGGAGTTACCAAGGCATTCAAGAGTTATTTCAATGGGGAGTTCATCATCATGAATATTTGATGGTTCTTGACTCTTCAAATATTTTTATATCTGACTTGTGACCAAAAATATAGAAATATTATCTTCAAGGTCATTAAAATATCTCTAAATAATATTTTTATAACACCCGTGCATCTAGAACAAGTAGCAGTCTTCTTGAATGTTGTTTTTGAAACTTTGAACCATGGAAACTCTGGTTCCTAAATCAAATCTAAATAAAATCCTCATATACCTTGAAAATAAATCACTCCCTAGTATGGTCACGAAAAATGTTGCTCTTAAAGACTATTTCATGGTCTTTGAGTCAACCTCACGTGGATATAATCCCCCTTTGTTTTTAAAGAGGTGGTATTGATTTGTTTTTCTAAATTATGTTGTTGATGTTCTTGGACTGGACTGCCAAATGGGATAATTCTAAACAACAAATCTCAAATCCTTATTACTTTAGTTTTTATATGAATAATTTATTTATAGTAATATTTCTCCTTGAGTGCAACATTTTCCTGGAAATGGACCAAGCAACTTCTTATTAGTAAAAAGATAAAGAAAGTCTTCAATATCAAAAAAAAAAATATGTTTAGCTTCATTATAACATCCCTCTAAAACACATGAAATCATAAAATACAACCATATTTCCTCATAATAAAAAGAGTGAAATGGTGTTGATCACTTCATAGAACATTAGGTGAGTATTGCATTTAAAATTGAAAATCAATATGATGAGAACACTCCAAAACTATAATACTTAAAGATCTCAAAGTCTGAGGAATCATTAAATTTATGCCCCAAAATAGTGTAAGTTTTAAACATGTGAAGTAAAGCAATGCATATAGATTCCAAGAAAAACATAAATTAATCAATGGCTCATACACATAGTACATAGAGATTTACACCAGAAACCCTTAATCGCGTGAAAACTAGCCTTCCTTGGTGTCACACCTCTCAACTCTTAATTCTATTAATTTCACCATTCACAATACAATATATATACACAATGTCTTAGGTATTCCTCAACTATCAGAACCATAATCCATTAATCTGGAATTAATTTAGAAAACTGCTAAAAATAGTGAAAAATGCTAAAATAGAAAAAAAACATAACAAAAACAATTTTCAGGGTGCCACCCTGAACGCTCCATGTAACCAAGGGGGGACAAACCTGAAACCCCCTAGGACCCCCATAGGAAAGTGTCCAACACATAGGAAACAAGGAATGAATTTTTCAAATATAACACACCCCCCACACACATGCAGATAATATAACACCTACCCAACATTTGCCCACTTGTTGTTTTAGTTGCATACAAGGGGTCACGAGATTACATAGTCAACTATCTAGGGAAGAATTTCCCATTTTTTCTCTACAACAGGAGAAATTATCGGACTTCATTGACTCTGTCAATGAATTTGAAACATTATTCAAAGTGTCAACCTTCTCCAGCAACACCTTCTTGTCTTCAACCATGTCTCTCACAAAGTGATACTGAACATCAATATGCTTTGTCTTTGAATGATAAGTTGGGTTCTTTTCTAGGAATATTGCACTCTAACTTCCATAATCTAACATAATGGCTTGTTGTACCAACCCAATACCTGAACACAATATTTGTAACCATATTGTTTCCTTTCTTGCATGAGTGGTTTCCATGTATTCAACTTTTGTATTTGAGAGTGCCACTACAACCTGTCTTTTTCTCATTCAACTAATTGCTCCTCCAAATACGTTAAACACATACCCACTTGTAGATGATCTATGATCCGTATCTCCAACCCAATATGCTTCAACAAAACCATATATTTTGAACACTTTTTCCAATCCTGGTCTTCCTTGGTAGCATAATCCATAACTAGAAGTGCCATGCAAATACCTGAAAACCCTTTTTACTCTTGTCCAATTCTCCTTCCTAGGTTTTGACATATACCTCCTCAAAACCCCCACTACATGTGCAATGTCCAATTTAGTAGAGACCATTACATACATCAAATTTTCAACTACACTAGAATATGGAACATGGGACATGTCCTCTTCCTCTTCCTGTGTCTTGGGACACTGATGTGTAGATAACTTTACACCTATAAGAATATGAACCTTGAATGGTTTTCTTTTCTACATATTAAACCTTTGTAATATTGTCTCAACATATTTTCTCTGATTCAACCGAAGTTTCTTGTTTTCTCGATTTCTTTTAATATCCATTCTCATAATGTAGTTAGCATCCCTGAGATCCTTCATGTCAAAGTTGGAGGATAGTCGCGACTTCACCTCCTTGATTACATCCAAGTTGTTTCTTACCAACAACATGTCATTGACATACAACACTCCATAAATGAAGTGATTACCAACCTGCTTGGAATATACACAATGATCAGCTCTGCTTCTCACAAATCCCATTCCAAGGATGTATGTATCAAATTTTTGGTACCACATCCTAGGTGATTGCTTCAAACCATATAGTCACTTCATTATCTTACATACCAACTCTTTCTTTCCCTTCACTAAAAAAACTTTATGTTTGCTTCATGTATATTTCTTCTTCCAAATCCCCATGTAGGAATGTTGTATTCACATCCATATGTTCTACTTCAAAATCAAAATAAAAAACAACAGATAAAAGAAATCTAATAGAATTTAACTTGGAAATAGGAGAAAAAAATTCACCAAAGTCAATTCCCTCTAGCTAGGAGTAACATTTTTCTACTAACCAAGTTTTTTATTTCTCCACTTTGCCTTTTTCATTCAAATTCTTCTTAAAAACACATTTTTTGTCAATGTCCTTTATTCCAGTTGACAAATCAACTAGATCGCATACCTCATTCTTATCCAAGGCATCCATCTCCTCAACCATGGAATTATTCTAGATTTTACTATGCTCTAAATTTACTACATCCCTGACAATTATGGGATCATCATTAATAATATATAAATAAAAATTATCATAAAATTAGGTGGACTATACCTTTTCGGTTTCCTTGTTTCCCTCATTGATCTCCTCAATACTGGACTATGAGGTTCTTCTTCTTATTATTTATATTCTTCCATTGATTCATATTTTTCATCATCTAACTCAAACTCTATTTTATGAGGTTCTTCTTTCCTTGGTATGAATTATTGTTTGGGAACATCTTTAACCTCTCTAAAAAAACCATCTCGACTATAAATATTCTTCTTGGTTTCTAAGTTCCAAAGCTTATAACCTTTCATACCATCTTTATAACCAATAAAGATACACTTTTCACCTTTATTATCCAAATTACTCCTATTTTCTTTTGGAACATATACATAAGCATCACAACCAAACACTCTGAAATGTTCAAGAGAGGGTTTATTACTAGTCCATACTTCATGTGGGTTTTTTTCCACCAATGATGATGAGGGTGATCTATTTTCTAGGTAACATGCAATACCCACTACCTCTACCCAGAATTATTATCCTAACTCGGCACCACTGAGCATGCTCCTTGTTTTTTCGATCATCCTATTCATTCTTTCTGCAACCCCATTCTATTGAGGAGTCCATGGAGTATTATTTTTCCTTGCTATATCGCACTTCTTATGGAACTCTTTGGATTAATTCCCATGAAATTATCCACCATCATCTATCCTCAACACCTTTTTTTTCTTCTATGTCTAATTTTCTACCAGATCCTTACACTCTTTAAATTTATCAAATACCTCATATTTCTTCCTAAGAAAATAATTCCATGTTCCTTGAGAAATCATCTATGAATGAAACATAATACACATATTTACCTAGTGATGGAATAGGAACAAGTCCAAACATATCATTTTGTATCAACTCTAAGATCCACTTTTCTCTTGTAGCACTATATGGGAATCTTACTCAATTATGTTTATCATATATGTAATGTTCACAAAAATCAAAATCCAAGGTGAAATTAGATGTACCTTCAACCATAACTTTACCGTGTAGTGTTCAAAGGCCCTTTTCTCCAATATGTCTGATTCTTTTATACCAATGCATGGTATTCTTTCCAGGGATAATATAGATCTTGTATTATTTATTTATGTTCTCAAGGACAACATAATTGTTACACCCACCAATATAATTTCTTCTGAACAACTTGTAAATAGTTCCACATCGAACTCCCCTCTTCAATACCATTGCTCCTCTAACCATCTTGCAAGTTCCCTTTCCCAATAAAGTATCCACACTTGCATCATCAAAATTACTTACAAATATTAGGCTCCTAGATAGATATAGAATGTGTATAACTCTAGGGAGAGTTCTAATCCTTCCATCATTTAGCAACAACTTATCCCTTCCATGTCCCATGATTTTGGTTGTTGAGTCATATCCTAGGAAAAAATCACCACCATCATACTTTTCATATTAACTGAACCACTCCATGTGAGGAGTCATATGAAATGATGCACCTGATTTGATCAACCATACAACATGATTTGCATGTGTACCTATAGTTTCCATGTAAACATATCCTCCTTCTTATGTGGAGGTTTTTTCTTCTGTGGAAGAGGCATCATAAGATCTCTTTTGTTTATAAACTTTCTTAGATCTGAAATCTTTCTTATAATTCCCATGTTTGCAACATTTCCAACATTCCCTCAAAGATTTTCCTAGGGATTTAGATCTGCCATTAGATTTATATCCACCACCACCCCCTGAGGACCTTTTTGTATTCCTATATTGGGGATGACCTCTTACAAATAAAGCATATGTGCTATGACTATCCATTCTTTTATTCCTCATGTATTCTGATAACAAAGATGAAACTACATCCTCATACTTCAAATGCATATTGTGTGGTAATACCAATTGATACAACTAGATTATGCCAAGAGTCTAGCAAAGAACATAACAAAGTAATACACTTATCTTCTTCTGCAATCGAAGAAACAACTTGTTTACCAGGGACTTTGACTAATACAAA
>JASDQU010310882.1:2662-13620 GCA_032191745.1 Picea mariana
ATTGGACCCAAATTCTTTGTGGTCCTTTTCCTACTTGTTGACAAACTTTTGGCAAGATCTTTCAGTGACCCTTTGGAATTTTCTTTGGTACTCATTATAGTTTAGTTCCCTTGCAATTTCCATTGCACCTGGGAGTTATAAATACCATCGAGCTTTCCTTTTCCTTTTACGTTGTCGGTCTCCAATTTCACATGTTCAAACTCACGTGAGAAGTTATAAGTTTGTCATACCTTACCTTCCACTTCGAGAAGAACACAAAATAAAAGCTTTGTTTTTAGTTGGGTTATTTTACATTGTGTTAGAAAGAGTAGGATTTTTGGTGATACACCCCTTGTACTCAAAGTACTTACTTAGCCCCTTGCAAGCTGGCAGGGTGGAAGTATCCTAAGACTAGGGAAACAGTGTCCCCTAGGGTTATAAGAAGTCAAAGTTCGCGAAAGAAAACAAGTAGTGAGACACATACACCTTGGAAACCAGGGAAACTTGTTACCTCTGTAGAGTGAACTGAGTCACCCTTTTCCTCTTCTCCTATTCAAATCCCCTTACTAAAGCAAACTTTAGTTAATCTAAAAACAATTACTAATCGTCAGATCATTTCTCCCACCGTTTCAACAACTGTTGTTGTTCACCCCATAGTTGTCCCGATGGCAATGCCATGAAAACCTGACACTCCTTTGAGGTTGGCCAGACCTCTTCATGACATACCTACGGATGCCCCAAACACGCTTCCCAATTTTAGTGGCACTGGTACTTTGAGTGCTGAAGAACATATACGAAACTTCTATGATGCATTAGCGCTTATGGACATAACAATTCCTGATGTCATCATTAGACATTTTTTGAGAACCTTCGAAGGTGAAGCAACGAGATGGTATCGCTTGCTTCCTAATGATAGTATCCTAGATTGGGACACTATGATCCAAGAATTCAAGAAACATTTCCAAGGGGTGGATGATGTGGCTTCCCTGCTCAGGGATTTCACAACCATCTCCATCCATGAGGGTGAGAAAATATGAAATTTTAATCAACGCTTTACCTCGACCTTGAATAGGATACCAACCGCTTCCCAACCATCTGGGAACAATTTGTTCCATTATTACATGACCGTTATGAGTCCGAATGTAAAATATATATTAAAAGATAAATCAACACAAACTTTAGATGCGGCCAAGACTAGCACCCTGGAAATTGAAAGAAACATGGAGGAATCCGGTATGATTCCCTCACCTTTACCGCAGACCCATTTTAATGGGAGGCCTATAAATGATGTACTTCGAAATGAGGGTCCTCGGTATGAACCTCCACCTGCCCAAACTTCAAGGATTGAAGAAAGTGAAATTTCAGAAACACTCAAGTTGTTAATGAACATGAACAACCAAATACTTACTCTTAATCGAAAGGTGAATAACATGCAGTTTTCTACTGTTACGAGGCCAAGACCTCCTTTCCCTCCTACTCCTCCTCCTAGGAAACATGCTGCTGAAGTGGATTGGTGTCACTTTTGACAAGACTTCCATGACCCTGAGTATTGCTACACATATACACGTCACGTGGAATTGTCTAAAAGCGGAAAAGAACCTCTACCTCCAGTAAAAAACAAACTTGCTTCCACTTCCCAAAATGACCAAGTAAACATGGAAGACTCTATCCCCTGCGATGATGATCCTCTTGCTTTCAGAAGCTTTGTTGTAGAAACTAGGAGTCAGGCCCCAAAAACCACTCTGTAAGGGATGGAAGAGGCCAAAAGAGACCCCAAGGACAATGAAAAGGGAAAACTTCCCGCAAATGGTAGATTACCTTCCCCTATAAGGAACAGGTTTCCTTGGACCCCAAACAAGGTAAACTTGCCTAATAATCCACCGCCATGTTTCCTAACACCGATGCCTTACAATGTTGTTTAAGATCTAGCGAAGGTTCCCACCCACATGACATTATTATATGCTCTTAGAACACCCACTCAGTTTGAAAACCTTTCACGTGTTCTACAAGCACCCCTTACTCCACGAAAAGAACAAAGACTTCATCTTTCCAAAGAGTCCACTTCTCAACCTAGGGAAGCATATGATGTTATTGATTTAGACCCTGGCATTGATCCTTTCAATATCTCTATTTTGATTTTTAATTTTGTGCTCCATAACTGTGTCACTGACATAGGAGCGAGTCACAATGTCATGCCTTTGTGCATCATGAGAAGACTGGGTCTTGAATGCACAGACCCATGTAAAGACCTGCTAGCTTTGGATTCTAGGATTGTAGAAACCATCAGTTACATTAAAGACTTATCCATTGCTTACGACCAAGCTCCAGAGGTGAGCATGCTCATAAACGTGATCGTAGCAGATATACCTGAAGCATATGGCATGCTTTTAGGGAGGGAGTGGTCCACCAAAGTAAAAAAGGGTCGTTACTTCATGGAGGGGACCCACTTCACCTTTCCTCATAAGGGTGTTGAAGTAGTCATTAGGAGGGAACCAAAGTACCGAGAGCAGGTTGTACCTGCCTCTTATAATACGAAACATGTGTCTTTTCAAGATACAGGTATGGGTAAATATATTGTGTTCTCTGAGGAATATGCACATGTCCCTCCTTTTGAGTTGGAAGAAATGTTGTGGAGTATGGATTTTGATGGTGCTAAATCCAAGAATGGATCTGGGGCTGGGGTCCTTTAGTATGATTCCAAGGGAAACACAATCCCTTTCTCTTTTCGGTTAGAATTTCCTAACACTAATAATAGGCTAAATATCAAGCCTTAGTTCAAGGCCTCCAAAAGGCCTTAGGCTTAGGAATACACCATTTATTGGTGAGTGGGGATTCTGAATTAGTTGTGAATCAAATTAGAGGTAAATATGAAGTTCAGAACCCACGCCTCAAACAATACCACCGAAGGGCTAAGGAACTTATTGAGAAGTTCTTATCTTTCAACATTCAAGCCATGCCTAGGGCTGCAAACCACGTAGTTGATACTTTGGCTTTGGCTGGTTCTTGTTTCACCTCGGATTTCGTAAGGTCTATTGAAGATATACAATTCCAAATTTTACATAGAACTGCGTTATCTGATAATGTCGATTCTTGGCAAGTTTTTGATATTGATGAGCAAATCTGTAGATTCCTTCAAAACAAGGAGGAGTTCAAAGATTTACATATCAACCATGAGTTGGAAGAGGAAATGGGGAACATAATCCAATTAAAGACAAATAAGATCCCCCCTGGTTTGTTAGCGTTGGAATCCATGTTTGATTCCAATGATGCCACTACTTCTGTGCCTAGTGTTGATAGCGAATCTGTTAGGAAGGTGCAAGAAGATATACCTATTAACCTGGGAACTGAGAAAGATCCAAAATTGGTCTATATAGGTGCACAGTGTTCCCCTCCTGAGGTTGCTCAATTCACGGAACTCTTGACAGAGTTCAAGGATGTTTTCGCTTGGTCCTATCAAGACCTCAAGGTTTTCGATATGCAGGAGATAGTCCATGCCATACCCATAATCCCTGATTCGAAACCTTACAGACAAAGACAGAGAAAAAACAACCCTGCTTTGGAACAAACAATTAAAGATGAATTGGACAAGATGGAATCATCTGGGGTCATTTACCATGTCCGTTACTCACAATGGGTATCTAATTTGGTTCCCGTTAGGAAGAAAATTGGTGATATTCATTTGTGTGTCGACTTTCGACATTTGAATAGAGTGTCCCTAAAAGACAACTACCCCGTCCCACCTATGGAAGAGATTCTCCAACAAGTCTCCGGGTCTCAAATGATGTCCCTTTTAGACGGTTTCTCAGGTTACAATCAGATAGCCCTCAATCCTTCTGAAAGTCATAAAACCACCTTCACCACTCGTTGGGGCACATATGCATATAACAAGATGCCTTTTGGATTGATTAATTCTGGGAACAACTTTCAATGTGCCATAGCCATTGCTTTCATAGGATTATTGGGTAAGGTCATTGTTGTTTACTTCGATGACCTCACGGTATTTTCCAAAGAACGGAGTAGTCATTTTGATCACCTTAGGCAGGTTCTCCTTAGATGTCGTAGGTTTAGCATATCTTTAAATCCTAAGAAGACCATTTTCGGTGTTACGGAGGGAAAACTTTTGGGTCACATCGTCTCTCGAGAAGGTGTAAAAGTTGATCCTGGGAGAGTGGTAGCAATCAAAAAGCTTCCCTTACCTACCAATAAAAAGGAAATGCAATCTTTCTTTGGAAAGATAAATTTTTTGAGACGCTTCATTGCTGATTTTGCTCAAGTAGTTAAACCTCTAAATCAGCTTATGAAGAAAGACAGTCGGTTCAAATGGGACCCTCCTACCCATCAGGATTTTGAATCCATTAAGCAAGCCATTTCTTTTACCCCCTATTAGTCAGTCTTGATCCCTCTAAAGAATTTTTCATGTACACTAATTCGTCAGAGGAAACAATTTCTGCAATCTTGTTGCAAAAGGATCATGAGGAAAATCTTAGGCCAATCGCCTTCGTGAGCCAAAATTTGAAACCCCGCTAACTGAATTATTCCCCACTGGAGAAACATGGTTATTCCTTGTATAAAGCATTGGAACAAGTTCAACATTACATCCAAGGCCATAAAGTTCAGGTTTTTGTGCCCTCCTCTCTCTTAGTCACTGCTTTGAATCAAACTGAATTGCATAGTAAGTGGTCCAAATGGATCATGCGCATGCAAGAGTATGAATTGGAAATTAAGCCGATGAAAACCATTAGGGGGACAGGGCTGGCTGGATTGCTAACCCAATCCCATCCCTCGGTCATAGTTGAACCACCTCAAATAGATGACTTGATTGCTTTCGAAGAACTAGTTAACGAAATTGAGTTATCCTCACAACCATGGTACAGACCTATCATATATTTCTTGATCAATGGTGTGTGCCCACTGGACATGGATACTAAAGCCAAAAAAACACTTCGTTTACAAATTGTCTGATATGTTTTACAAGAACAAATCCTTTACCGAAGAAACCTTTATGGGATTTTGTCACGATGCTTAACTCCTAATCAAGCCCAAATGGCACTTGAACAATGCCATTCTGGGGTTTGTGGAGGTCACTTTTCAGCCAAAACCACTGCAGTGAAAGTTCTACATGCAGGTTACTTTTGGCCTTCACTCCACAAAGACACCCATTTACTTGTTCGAAAATGTGAAGCTTGCCAACACTTCACTAGGAAGCAAAAGTTGGTTGCCTTACCTCTTAGACCTATTGAATTCCAAGTCCCTTTCGCAAGATGGGGCATGGACATTATTGGACTGATTTGCTCGTCGCCCAGCACTGGTCATGTATTCATCTTAATAGCCATAGATTACTTTACAAAGTGGGCTAAAACAATCACTCTTAGGAATGCTACGAGTCAATAGGTGGTAGAATTCGTTGAACGTAACATTTTATCCTGTTTTGGGACCCTTGCTGAGATATTAACTGATAATGGATCATCTTTCATGTCTGATGTCATGTTACACCTTGGTGTTACATACGACATCCAACTTTTTCGATCTTCCACCTATTACCCCCAAGGTAATGGTTTGGCCGAATAAATGAATAAAAATATGATTTGGATCCTTAAGAGGATAGTCAAGGATAACAAGCGTGATTGGCACACAAAGTTAAACTTTGCTTTATGGGCTGATCGTATAACTCCAAAGACATCAACGAGTCAAAGTCCTTACACTCTGGTGTATGGCGCTCTTGTTGTCCTGCCTGTTCACTTACAAATTCCAGCCTTGAGGTTGGCTATTTCTGAGGTAGAACATGATTTACAACCCTTACAACATCGTTTAGACACACTCCTCGAATTAGAAGAGGTAATAAAGGATGCATTCCAACACCTCCAAAAGAAGCAAGACATTGTTAAATGTTCCTTCAATAAAAGAGCCACAATGGTAAATTACAAAGTAGGAAATGATGTTTTATTATGGGACAAAGCACATGAGGCCCCATCCAAACATCGCAAGTTTGATTCATTATGGTTGGGTCCTTACACAATCTACGAGGTCTTAGGGACAAATTCTTTCAGATTAAAAACCTTGGATGATGAACCACTTCAATTCCCCATGAATGGTCGTCACCTAAAGTTCTTTTATTCCTGAGAGGCCTCGTCATCTTGTACATAAGTCACCATTCATTATTTTCTTGTTTATATCTGTTCAATGTTATTGATTCTCTTTCTTGTATGTATTTGTTGTTACCTTTTCATGCTTGTATATTTCCCCATGGTTTCAATCTTGAGCCCTTTTTTCCTTTGGTTTCAACTATTGAGTCTTTGTTGGTTTGGTTCTGATTTTGGAGTATAATCCCTTCTTTGATTTTTCCATGGGTTGGTCTTTTTCATTTTAATGTTGTAGGTTGCCTTCTTTTGGGTTTCTCTAGTGTTCAATATGAAGGATATTGTCTCTATTATTGGGTGGTTGTGAGAAAATATTGGATTCCATAGAATCCCTTTTACCATACCTGACATTTTGGGAAACTCTGTCTTAAAGTCATCTTAAATGAGAGTAAATCTAGTTGTTATTTCATCAAAGTCAGTAGGGAAAGCCTAAGGGGGTAGCATATCATTCTCTGGTGAAGCTAAAAACCATGATGGCATGATGGCTTATATGGCTATGTGATTGCAACTGCACTTTACCTGACCACTTACAATCTGATTTCTCCAAGCAATAGTCGTTTTCCTACAAAGTTCCATCACTTATGAGCACTTGAGATTTCAACATCTACTATCACAGGTTTTTTATATTTCTTTATTCCCTTGTTTGACTGGTTTGCTTGTTAGTTTTCCTCCGGTGGGTCACTGATTTCAAAAAATTCCCGTTTGCTTGTTTGTGTGTCGAGAGTCGAAGGTATGCATGAGACTTTGTGTTGGGCCAAGGTTCACCTTAAGCCTCAATTCTCACAGTTAATCCATAATCTGGGTGAGGGACCCGTGTCACTTGGGCCACATTGCTCAAGAAAACCCGGGTCATTATTCCCATTCTTCTATCTTATGTCAATCTCAGTATAAATTCTGTTGTATATCTTTACTACACCACTTTCATTCTTTGGTTATCCCTAATGTGAAAAATGGTCCTTATACTATAGTTGAATCCCCCCCTCACCCACATCGGTCACTTTGAAAGTATGAATTTCCACCGAGTATTCCTTCCTGTCACGCGGGTGATCCCATTGTTCGACGTGCTTTGGAAAGCATTTCCCCTCCGACACCAAGAATGTTGACCCAAATATCTTCTCTGGGATCAACATGGTGTTTTACACAGTTACTTCTCCATAAACTCCCCTTGGTGCTATGGTTCCTGTCAAAGACAGTGGTGGGGGTCATAGTTACTATGGCCTCTACCCTTGAAAGAGTATCAGTTGGTTGCCTTCAGGGAGTTGTGGGCCTTCCCATGACATTTCTTCCTCATGTCAAGGCTGTTCAATTCAGGGAATACAATACTTCCAGGTGGTAGGAATCAGGACAAGATTTTCAATGGGCTATCATGAGCTTAATTTCGACCTCGGATGGCCCGGTTAGAGCTGTCACAAGTTGGTCAATAATTTTAGGCAAAAAAGGGGCCACCGACTCACATGGCAGGGTTTCATAATAGCTAATATAGTCATAAATGACCCCCCCCCCAAAAAAAAATATTGTTGCCTCATCGAATTACTTGTCGATACCTTTCTGACGGTACCTCATTTTCCTCGGTTGGATATGGTATGGAAATTTGGCACCTTTCGCAAGATTGGGTGTCATGTGGGCCCACCAGCAAATCAAGAGTTTTAAGTGGCCATTGTTCCGAGCCAAATTTGAGGACAAAGGTGGAATTATCTCAAGTTGGTGATGACATATTCCCAATGGGCTCGTCGATACCTTTCCAACGATGTGACTTGCATACGATTCCGACTCCATCTCACTGGGCAACATTTTTGGGCTAAGTCAGCGACAAGAGGGTCAAAGTCAAAGTCAAATCCAAACTTTGACTTGCACATTTTTCCGAAAAAAATTAAAAAAATAATTAAATATTTTCAGAAAATTGGAAATTTTTGGAGGAGGCATGTAGCCTCATGCAAATTTGGGGAAATTAGTTTTTTTTGAAAAATTGAAAAAAAATCAAAACTCACCCTTCTCCCCTCTCCCAAGCCATTTGACAATTTGGCCAAAGGGGGAGAGCTCTGCAACAGAAATTCATGGCAGAAAAGGAGGGTTTTTATGACAAAAGCTACAACTCTGTAGTTGGCAACCAACTTCCATGCTGCAATCTCCAAACAATTAGCCAGGTAACCCATTAATCTCATTTCCAGAAAACCAATGAAAATTTTGCTGGTTGTCTTGAGATCCTGCATGAAGAAATTACATTTTACCCTCAATTTGGTATTGTTCTGCCTTGGTCCAAGTGTGATGTTACTTGCTTGTTCAGAGTTTATTTTTGGTTTCTAAGTTCAGGTTTATGTGTGTGCTAAAGGATGCAAAGGAGAGGGGATTTGAACCCCTCTTGGGCACCAGGCCCAAGCCTCCATGGCTCCTTTAGATTTTTTTTTAAATTATGAAACTATTTGTTGAAGATTGCAGGCCTAGGCATGTCACTGGGAAGCCCTAGGTTTTGAAACCCAGTCCTCCCCCTTCTCCTTTGCCCAGAAAGCTCAAAAAATTGCACAAAAATCCAAATGGAAGGCAAGGGGTTTGAGCCCAAAACCTCACATCCATTCTGTTGGTAAAAAACCCACTTTGCAAATAGTTTTAAAAAAATTTAATTTTTGGAGGTGGCTGGCCACTCGTCCACCACCTGGGTGCCACCACCACCACCTATGTGTGCGCTACTCCTCCCTTATCCCWCTCGGCCCTCACCCATTTCCCACCTCTKCGTGTTACACCCTCCACGTAGCATCCCCCTTCACCCCTCTTCCCCAAACCCGGCGCGGMCCTTCCCGCAGCTCCTCCATTYCTCCACCWYTGCATCCTCCACCTTCTACACCCATACCCTTCCTCCCCTCCTCCTCCTTCCACATCTCTTCCATGTGTCCCCCTCCCACAGCCACCACCTCTGCCACCTCCTCCTACTCTTCCCTCATCCCTCACCTCCCTCTCGGCTCCGCTCTCTAGCTCCCTCTGCCTGCACACGAAACCACTCCGCCCAGCCACCAACCTCTCCTCCCAAACCCCCACGTGGCCACCACTTACATTTCTCCATTTACCTGTGGGCTTGGTAAGGCCACGCCCTGGTCTCCCATGCGACCAAGGGCGAAGGCTCGGGAGGGAATTTTTGTGATTTTTGTTTAAATTTTAAATTTAATTTTATTTTTTATTTTAATTTTATATTATATTATTTTTAAATTTTAATTTAGTTATGAATATATTTTGTATATTTGTAATTGTAATTATTTTTTAAGATTTTTATAATGTTTGATTAAAACATAAATAAAATTTAAAATGGTTTTTAAACTATATAGTAGAATTAAACTCCCCCCCCCTAAGAGTCACTGGCCTTTTTAATTCTATAACTTCGCCATACAGAGGCGGATTTTCGCCCATAAATAGTCAAAACGACCGGGGCAGAGTCTATAATGCATCCATGACTTTCTCCTCAAAAATTCAGCCCAGATTTTCAGTGACATGTCCTAGAGCGACAGGGACTCATTTTGTCTCTACAAGCATGCACCGGAAAGAGGCCTAATTGGGGGCCTCCGAGGTCAAATTAGGCCTGTTGAGGGAAATCCATTTCAGCTACAGGTATACAAGCCTATAGCAGCCTATCAATTCTGGTGTCCAACCTAGAATTTTACCCCAACTTGAAATTCTTTCCCTAATCAGTCTATTGGCCAACTCCATCCGCATACCTTCCCAGGACCATATCTTACTCATCCAGAGTCGGATTTGTGCCAAACAAAAGGTAGAAGAAAGGTAGCAAACAAAGCTACAACATGGGAACAGTAAAGAACAACTTTTTGGTTGTTTGGTATGGAGGAAGAGCCTCTCAAAGTTTAGGTCCAAGGGGTCCTCTCACCGAAACAAGCCCAAATCAAAGCCATGTTTAGCCAGCTCACAGGGAAACTTATAGGCAGCAAAGGGGGGGCATAATCAAGTCTGAAAAGTGCCTAAACAATGGGCATTTTCTTACTTACAATGACCAAATCCCAAAGTCCCCTTTCCCTCCAAAGAAACTCAGCAATTACCCACACCTTGGGGCTTCATTCCGGTGAATCCAACAGCCATGGATGGCCGGGTATTGTCCTAAAACACTTCACCTATAGCTGTAAAAAATGGCAGCAATCAAAGAACCTTTGGGATGGCACAAATCCCAAGGAAAATGGTGATGTGGCATATCAAGCTTTATCATTTTATGAAAAATGACTTTTTGTAATATGAACTCTTGCATGCTTTACTTTTGGCATGTAATTACTATGTAATTGAAGGGTCAAGTCAAATCTGATTTGATCCCCTTTTTGGATAAGGTTCCCTTTTAGGATAAGATTCTTTTTTTGGATAAGATGCCTTTAGGATAAGGTTACATTTTGTAAAAAGACAAAAATACTTTAGGGTTGGTCCACTTGTCACTTTTCCAAAAGTGACAAGTGTCTTGTGACCTAACCCTAAGCCTTCACCTCTCCTTTATAAATAAGAGGGTTGGCATTGTAAAAGGGAGGATTAATATAGTAACAAAGTTCTGCTGAAATTTATAAGACTCTTTGTGTGTGTGATACTTGTTGAATTTTAGTTGTTGGATCTGTCACTGGTTAGTTAAGGGTTGAGGGGTAGCGGTAAATTCTTGTTATGTTAGCTATCTCCAGGAGGGATTAGTTAGCTAGGTGTTTGTTGTTTCTTCCTTGGGTTTAACTTGCTTACTTTCATCTTCTAACAACTTGGTTTAACTTGTTTAATGCGTTTTAGTGCAGATTTTCTAAAGTATTCAATTGTTTTCAGCCTTAGCTAGTGGCTGGGAGTCCTAGGTCCCCTTAGGAGAACCCTTAAATAGACCTC
>JASDQU010310883.1:0-12437 GCA_032191745.1 Picea mariana
CGAGCGCATGCGCGCAATATCATCGTATATCGGGCGCATAAGCGCGGCTGTGGGGTGCAAAACCCGCGCGCCTGCCAAACGGCACATTTATGAAGCTGGTCGGCCTCCCAACCACTATTGGATCGGCTCCCAAGTCGATTTGACATCAAATCCGAGCTCAATCTGCGTGGGGAGGATGGTCAAAGACCTAATGGTGCCCTAAAGAGCCCCTTTTCACATTCAAAGGGGGGTGCATAATAGCTCAAAGATTGGCTATAAAAAGCCATGAATGACCATCATTTCTTCAAGGAATTCATTGTAATGTTATGATGTTGGGATTGTTAGAGGCTCACTCTTTAGCAATAGTCATTATCAACACCATTTCATAAGCTTTCCATCTCTCATTAGAGTGGAGAAGCTTTGAGTTCTTTCACGCATATTTTCACCTTTCATTTGTAAGGAGAGCATCTACTTGAGGGCCTCAAGAGCCTTCCATTGGAGAAGGAAGGGACCCAAGTCCCCTTTCCCCTTTGTGTATCTCTGGATTTCACTAATCAGACCAGCCTATCTATTGGTGATCTTGTTCCATTGTCACTTGTTTTTAGTTTTTGTTTTTATGCTCATGTTGTTATTTAGTTTTTGCTTAATTCTTGTTAATAGCTTTATTGTTTTCTGTCTAACCTTTTGCATTGCTGCTGTCATGACTAGAAGAGCCCAACTAGGCATGTAAGTGCTCACTTTTTTCTCACACATTGACGAAAAGAGCACGAACACTAGCATTTTCATCAAACTTTTCTTTAGTCTCACATGACAAGTTTTGGATTAGTCAACAACCCTAACTTGAAATAATCATAACTATGTACCTGTAATGAATAAAGATATGAAAATAGTACACAATGTTCTTAAGTGTGTTTATGCAATTCCTCCAGGTGTCACTACTTGTAACCTCTCAGAAAAGGAGTTATAGCAAAAATGGCATACCTTGTTGAATTCTGGCTTATTCTAGAGAGCGACTTTGTAGAGCGTGCCCTGGATAGAATGTGTGTTGAATCAATCTAAAATTTTTACACATAATACTACAGAATGTACTCTAACCAAAAACAATTGTCTTACTAAATTTGGACCTGTTATGAAGAAGTTATGATGCCCGAAACAATTTTTTTATACTAGTCTCAAGACTAGCCACAAACCCTATTTTTCATGGAGGGTAACTCCAAAAATACAATGACCCACAAGTTGAAACTTTTACCACAGATACTTGGATATGTTTCCTCAGTGGCATATCAATTTTACAGTCTCAATCATTCTTTAAAAAACGTTATTGTGAAAATGGTGAGATGACCTGTAAATAACATACCTTAGAAAGAAACATCAAAATAATTTATCCTCCCTTGAATTCTAGTCATCTTTTCTTCACCTTCCCTTTGAAATTTGGCTTAGATATCCTTTGGTTATCTCAGTCACCTATAAATATTCAATATTCTCAAGTGTGATGTAAAATGAGAGAGTCTTGCCTCTTATTTATACTCTCCAAATATCTTCCTTGGAAGCATCTTCTAGGTCACTTAACCCATTTCTAGGTCACTTAACCCATTTATAGGTCACTTAACCTATTTTCCTCATTTTTAGGGTTAACCACTTTCCATAATTAGAAAGTTATCCATTACTTTATCATTTAAATATTCCTCCTTGACTTTGTCACCTCACTTTATCATTTAAATAATCTTATTTGATTTTGTCACTTCACTTTATTATTTAAATAATCATTCTTGACTTTGTCACTTTACTTTATCATTTAAATAATAATTTCTTCTTTGTGAGCTCTTTGACTTCTTTGACCTTTTAGGACTTCAAGCCAACATATGAGGGTCCTCCAACTTTGTAAGGCCATAACTCTCAAACCATGAGAAGTTATGTGACGTTCCACATACCACCAGAAATGGCATGACATGTATTATCCATCTAGAATAGTCTTACCTACAAATATATCAAAACTCATACCATTATCCACCAAACAAACTTGGGTCCATTACCCAAACCTGGGTTCTCCAATTTCTCATGTCCATAACTCTCTAACCATGAGGAGTTATGTGACGTTTCACATACCACCGGAAATGGAATGATATGTACTATTCATATAGAATAGTCTTAAATTCAAATATATTAAAACTCATATCATTATACATGAAACAACCTTGGGTCCATTACCCAAACCTTTGTGCTACCGAAATTCACTATCGGATTTTCTCCAAGGGTTGACATCAATCTACAATATCACTCTCCAATGGTTGACATCAATGACAACCAACAATCCATACCAACTATCCATCAACCTAATCCAACTGTATGACATTATGTATGTTTTTGATTAAGGAAATAACTCATGGAAGGTGGTTGATTTTTTATGCTGAACAGAGTGGAAATAAGTGATTATGTGTTCTTTTGGAAATTGTTTTAAAACAATAAGTGGACAAATGAGAAGGAACAAAATTCTTTAATAGGTTGTCATGGAAGGCATATTATCTTGTTTTAATGACACTGTGTTAAAAATTTAATTGCAAACAATGATCATGTGAAGACACATAGTTGATTGAATTTTACACAGTAGTTGTTTAAATTGATCACATCGATCATTTGGTTGGTATTGGATTTTTTTTGCTTGATATAGAATGGTTTTATGTATTACTTAATTAATTTTATGAACAGTATCCACTCTCTTTCCCTACCATTATTTCTCTTTCGCTAATTACAACCCCATCACCTTCCCACATTCATTCTTAACTCTTTGTTCTAAAATTTAATTACACTCAAGAAGAATTGTGTATTGAAGCAATTTCAAATTGCATTTTCTTGGTTGGATCATAGTGATATTTCCTTTGGTTTTCATTACAATTGATTGTTTGTTGTCTTTTAGCAGTAATCGTGTTTCTTTTCCCCATCATTTTATCATGTTTCGCCCAATACAAACCCCTTGCATATCCCATGACCTTTCGTTCACCCCCTGCTCATTGACAAACAGTTAAGCAATTTATATGGATTGGATTGCATGAGCCCAATATGTTTTTGAGCCAAAATTTATTTCATATTTTTAAAGAGTTGTCATGTATGGATGATAAATGAACTATTTGATAATCAATTATGCATACAGAAATGAGATTTTCAAGAAAAAGGTTGAAAACTGAGGCTCGCCATGCCCCTAACAAAGGGAAAGCCACTACTGCCCCTTCCCCACTTTCAAATGATTATGATAAATCGATGTCTTCCTACATGCAATTGAGGAGCAATTTCTCTCATGTGATCAGCGAGATTAGGCCTAAAGGCTCCACACGGCCTAAGGCAAATTCTGAGGGTTTAAAAGGTGATAGTAGCAACAAAGGAAATATTGCCTCATAAACTAGAAAATATGGATTTTAAGTTTTATTTATTTATCTGTTGTTGAGAACAATTGACTTCATATTTTTGGACAATAGGTTTTTTGGATATATTGGTAATATATTTTTGAAGATAATTTCAAATATCAATGAGATAAATTGTCAAATATGAATGTGGTGATGGGGGTCACAAGGAGGGGTTTTTTTTTTAATTAACTAGTTATGTTATGATTTTTAAGAGATAAATGGGAGTTGCAAGGGGTACCCCTTACTAGTTATTATTTATTTATAATCCTTGTTATGAATTATGATTTTTCCCCCTAACTAAAAATTTGGTTGAGTTGTTAGTTAACTTAACTAAAGAGGTAGTTCAACTACTTCAACCAATTATAATTGCTTAAAACCAAAAGGAAAGGGAGGAACAAGAGGAGGATAGAAGGTGAAGCATACTCAGGTTTTCTCTTTGATTTCATGTTGAGATAGGTCATTTTTCATTCGTTCCTTAAGTTATCACAAGCCTAATTATTTTTTATGATAGCAGGGTCTTATTGTAGACAATAAGATTCAGGATTGAATTACATCATTCAGACACTTGTTTTTCAGAGGTGTTGATCTATCTTTGATAGTCTCTGTAGACTTGTATGTTTGTGAATTAGTTTTCATGACTGACAAAGGCTATTGTGCAGAGTCGAGTGGGTAGAAACCTGTGGCAAGCTGATCCAACTTTTAGAGTTCAGTTTTTTTTATTTTCTGTGAGAGGTCCTTTTGTATGTTCCATCAGGGATGTCTAAGTTTGACTTTCGTCCAAAAATTATTTAAAAAAAATTGTAAAAAGAATGACTCTTTGGTGAATTGGAATGAAATAAAGGATTGTTTTGTGTCTCATCTATATTGATTATCATCTTGGTGTCTTTGCTTATGTCTCTACATTTATTTCAGCAAATATTACATTCAAAAAATCATATAAATATTGAATTTTCCAGCAAGCTTTTATTTATAAAAGGACTAGCCTAAGCACTTGTAATCAATACTTGTGAGTTAGGATATTAATTTTGATGGCTATAAAAATAGGGTGACATTCCTGTCTATTTTTCTTTAGACAAGAAGAATATGAAAATGTTTGAGTAAGATCATTCATATATTTTCCTCAACATTTATTTGGCAACCATATTGGGGAGATCTTCAATATCTCTCTGGTTAATTTTTATACTCGATTTTCATCGACACATCTATTTTTTTTACATTGATTCTTTGACTATTTTATCTCTTAATGATTGTACATGTTACAAGGTAGCCCAATATTGAGCTCAGTCTTCAAGATCAAACCAGCATTGCTTTGAATCTGTTTAACACCATTTTAGACACAGCCAATACCCGTACTGAGCTTAATCATTCATGGGTAGCAATTGACTGAGATATTAGTTCCCAAGAACATTGGGAGGATAGACATAGACATCCTAGAAATCAATAGTAACCTTCTTGTTCCTTCAGTTTTGGCCTTTCTTTCATGTCCTTATACTCTCGTGCCTCTAGAATAAGAAGAGGCTTATCACCCGAAATTAATCCTATTGTTGAAATAAGAAGAAGGAATGTCATGTTATCTACCCAACAAAGTGCTCTGAGGAGATCTTTGTCTGATTCATCTAGTTCATCTTTCTTTCCCTCATCTATCATCCACAAGATCGCATCTAGTGATGGCACTGGAAGTGCTGCCTCTTCTCAGTATTCATCTTCGTCAATTATTGGTATCTTATATAGCCACCATATCCCTGTCCAATCTACCACAAATCCCACCAAAGTTATTAAAAAGTATGGGCTTTTTCAGTTTGAAGAAAATGCCACAACCACACTGTGGCATGTGTCATCTCCTCTTAAATTAGCACCTGCTACTCGTCCACTTCCTAAGTTCAAGGAGAATCTTACTAAGTTCTCGAGAAATAACACTATCACTACAAATGAACACCTAGTGGCATTTTCTAATGCCTATCATAGCATAGGAGCCAATGACAATGATACTTGCATGTGCGTATTCATCAATTCCTTGGAAGGAAAGGTTGTGGCCGATTTCTTTGACCTTCCTTCTAAGATTTTGTCTACTTGGGAGGATTTAATCTATTGGTTCATATCCACTTATGGGAAATTTAAAATCCCAGCCGAGAAGTTACGGGAATATAATAACGTCACCTATAAGGATGGTGATACCATCAAGGCCTTCAACGTGTGTTTCACTAAGCTATACAATCAGATCCCTGAACTCATTCGACCTCAAATCCAAGTCACTTTCATGTATTACTACAATGCATTACTTTCCCCCTACCATCATAGGATTGAGGAAAAATCCATTGATAATCTCGGTTCTGCTCTGCATACTTTTTCAGAGTATGAAGAACAACTTGAAAGAATAGGTCTTCCCCAAGGAGAATCAGTTAAACAGATAGACATGTCCGCCCTCTTACATCTAGTACAAGATATGAACAATCGTATGATAGCGTATGATCGAAAGGGGACTGTCTCCCCTCTCACACCTAGAGCTTCATCCTCTTTTGCAACCCCTTTAGAAGTGCAATTGAGAATAATTTTCATCCTAAAGATATCTTACCTTGAAGATGGTGTAACTTCTATGAGGAACACCACGAGGAAGCCACATGTGAGGTAAGGAAGAGTGCCATAGATAATATCTATGGTAAAAGACCAGAAACTACTATCGCTTTCCTATATTTTGCAAATCCATGAGATGTCATGATCATCAATACTAGGAACAAAGCCTATGATCTCAAGGGAAAATTTGATCCTCCCCACAATTCTTCTAGCCAGAGCTCATCCTCACTCGCTGCTACTGTGCAGGTTCCTAAGGTTCCTAATAGTCAAGGATCAAATTCCCCTCTCCCCTCTTCCAAGTACAATATCTTGAATCAGTTGGACAACATCAAAGAAAATGCAACCCTTCTGGACATGGTTGTCGTCCCTAAACAGCAGATGTATCTGAAACAATTCATGGAAGGAAAAGCTTCTATTGTAGCCAAAATTTCTGAAGAGGTAAATGAAGAGGATTATTCTGTAAATAAAGTAGGTGTACATAACTTTAGATACCCTATAAAAAAAAACCCCTTTTATATTTCTATAAATATTATGGATAATATTTTCCATTGTTACCTCATTGATGGCGGTTTGGGCTGAAGTGTGATGTCGAATATTATTATGGAATATCTAGGCTTGTCTTGTACAAATGAAAATCCAAGAAGCATGATCTCCTACAATATTCTACAACAAACAACCATAGGCGAGATTAAATATGTGACCTTAGTTTTGTGAGCACACCCTAAAATAAGGACAACCCTTAATATTCAGGTAATCGATATGCTAGTAAGAAATTACTCAATCATATTGGGAAGAGATTGGCAATCTTTAACAGGTGGATACCTCTCACACGATGGGACACACTTATCTATTCCTTGGAATGGTAAAAACATTATAGTCCTTAGAGAGGGAAGGATTTCACCTTATATAGAAAGTGTCACACAACCTAATGTAAACTATATCGAAGAGGACCTAGGGGTGTATTCCATATTTGCTGAGGAGGATAACATTCCCATGGAAAAAATTGATTTAGATGATGGTATGTGGCACATGCATTTTGATGGTTCATGCTCTAATGAAGGTAACAAAGTTGGTATTATCTTAATTTCTCCTATAGGGAAAATCCATAACTTTTCTTATAGGTTGGAGTTCACTTGCACTAACAATGTCACTGAATTCGAAGCTTTATTATTAGGCATTGAAAATGCCTATAATATTGGTTGTGGTCACCTTTCAGTTTTTGGGGATTCTGAGCTTGTTGTGAACCTTGTACATAAAATTTTCTCTCCTAGCAACAAGTTGACGAAACAATACACCCAAACTGTTTGGGTGCTTATATCTAACCTTTTATCTTTCAACATCACTCATGTTAAGAGGGATTTAAACTCAATGGCTGATCAGTTAGCTATTTTTGTAGCCTCTCCTAATCGACAACTTCTGCCACACAAACCTAATTGTACCTTTCAATCTTTGTATCATCCACATATCCCCGACAATATAGAATATTGGCAGGTCTTCCCTAATTATGAGAGCATTTTTCCTTCATTCAAAATGAACCTTTTAAGCCTAAGGAAATTATATCCATAGAATATAACAAGATTTCTAAAGGTTTGACTCATCTAGAGAGTTCTTTTTCATCAAGTGATGTAAGCAACAAGGAAAGGCAAAAATAAGAGGAGTCAAAAAGGAAGGTGGGTGAAACCATCTCATTGAACATTGGGACACCTGAGGCTCCAAAGAATGTTAAGATAGGTGCCAAATGTTCAGATGAAGAGAAAATGAAGTTTTCCAAGCTACTTGGTGAATTTCAAGATGTTTTTTCTTGGTCTTATGAGGATCTTCATGGTTTTGATCATGGTCTTATACAACATGATATTAACATTAAGGAAGGCAAAAAAACAGTTAGGAAAAAACAAAGACCTATTAACCCTGCGCTAGAAGCAACTATTCGAAAGGAGTTGGGAAAACTCTTGAAGGTTGGAATCATATTTCTAGTCAAGTATTATGAATGGGTTTCAAATTTGGTTCCTGTTTGGAAAACAACTGGTCAGATCAGATTATGCGTTGATTTTTTTGAATTAAATCGAGCTAGTATAAAAGATCACTTCCCTCTCCCTGACATGGAAATGATTTTGCAACAAGTTGCAGGGTCACAAATGATGTCCTTACTTGATGGTTTTTTGGGTTACAATCAAATCAAGGTAAAAAGGGAAGATAAACATAAAACCACCTTTATTACTCGTTGGGGTACTTTTGCTTATGAATGTATGCCTTTTGGCTTACCTAATGCAGGTGCCACCTTTCAAAGAGATATGCAGATTGTTTTTTGCGATTTGATCGGTAATATCATTCAGATCTACCTTGATGACTTAAAAGTGTACTCCAAAATCGGATCAGATCATTTTGGTCATCTGAGAAAGGTTCTCATGCAATGTAGAAAATTTGGCATTTCTCTAAATCCTTCCAAGTCCATTTTCGGCGTTACCGAGGGAAATCTCCTTGGACACATTGTCTCTGATTTAGGAATAAGTATTGATCCTGAAAGGATTGCTGCTATCCTTACTCTGCCTGCTCCCACTTACAAGAAGGAGGTTCAAGCTTTCATGGAGTTTATTAACTTTGTTTGTAGGTTTGTTCCGGATTTTGTTGTGATGGTGAAACCAATTCAAAATTTTCTTAAGCAAGATCATTATTTTTCTTGGACAGATGATGTCGAAAATGATTTTGAAGGGATTAAGAAAGAAATCAGTTCTACATCAGTTTTGGCAAAGACAAATTTTGAGAAGGAATTCACGATATATACTAACGCCACCGAGGAGGTGGTTTCTGTTGTCCTCATGCAAAATGATGACCAAGGAAATTAAAAACCAATGGCTTACATGAGCCAAAGTTTGTCTAATGATGAATTTAAATATTCTTTTATTGAGAAACATGATTTTTCTCTTGTTAAAGTTGTTGAAAAGTTTCGTCGCTTCATCTTAGGTAAGCATACGTTGGTAAAAATCCCTTTACCTGCTGTCAAGTTTTTGCTCTCACGGACTTATCTTTCAGGGAAGCTTGCACATTGGATTGCCAAGATCCAAGAGCATGATTTGAATATCATGACTTCTACCACTATCAAGGGACGTGACTTATCCCTTCACTTAGCTCAGCATGATGAGAATAGTGAAGAAATTTATGAAGAGGATAGTTCCATATCAACTCTCTTTTACATTGATAATCAGATCCTCCTTGTGTCTAAACATCTCTGGTATAAAAATTTAATTCACTACTTACAAAAACAAATATTTCCAGACAACTTAGACACTCGCCAAAGGAGAAGGCTCTGTCTTGAATCTGCAAGATACGTTATTATAGGAGACTTCTTGTTTCTAAGGTCTATTGATGGTGTGTTGGTTCGCTATGTAAATAATGAAGATGCACAGAAACTGTTGCAAGAAACTCGTGGCTCTTCAAATTTTGTCATTCATGTAGGAGGTCATTTTTCTGCTAAAACCACTGCTTTCAAGATAATTAGAAAAGGATACTATTGGCCTTCAATATTTCATGACTCTTATGTTTTTTTCGAGATCTTGTGACAAGTGCCAAAACTTTGTTGGGAAGGAACGCCTTTCATACATGCCATTACAACCTGTCCTCCCAGACTTTCTCTTTTCAAAGTGGGGATTGGATTTTATTGGTCATATTAATCCTTCGTCTTCAATAGGATAATTTTTTATTTTGACAATTGTTGGAGGTAGTCCAAAGCAGGAAAAGCAAGGTGATTTTGGGTAAGAAAGGGTGCACAAGGAAAGTGATAATTGGAAGGAAGAACAACACACACGCATGTAAGGAAGACCTAATGAAAGTAGGGTTAGGGTTTTGGTAATGTATTGTAAAGGCTGAAGAGCTAGAAAAATGTATAAATATAGATACTTAGGTATCATAGTGGCAGTGGGTTGTTTTTGTAAGTGTCAGAATACGATAGAGATAAGTTGTTATTTTAGAAAGAGTTGTTGTAGCGAACCTCTATGTGATATTTTTCTCTATGATCTATTTCATATAAGTTGTTGAGCTAGAGAGGACAAAGGAGGGTAGATCTTGAGGTTTAGATCATAGGCTGGGGATCCTAGTGTGATCTAGTCCACCTCATATATATATTACCCAACTAGGAAGAAATGTAAGTGCGCGACACCGTAGTAATAGAGAGACTATAATAAAAGAGCTGAGAGCCAAATCTGTGTGGACGTAGCCCAGGAGGGGGTGAACCACAGTAACATATGTGTTATGTGATGAGTGCATGCATATCTTTATTGTATTTAGAAGTTATTATTATGTTTAATGAATGAGTTTTTATATTTCATGCTTATTCGTCAATAACAATACATTGTGTTTACGAGTTATAATAATGGTTCAATATACAATTCTCATATCTCGTAATTAATCCTAGGCTATAAACACCTGAGTCTTACAGCCACCCATTAAAGCTATCTCGGGTGAGACTGTGCAGCGCATTCTGTGTGTTTTGTTGCCTTTTTGTTTACCATGAGGGTAAATAGTTTTAGAGGCTTTGTTGGAAACCTGAACATACATGAACCCTGGGTCAATAAACTTAGACATAATATAATAATAGTAACCAACAAATGGTTATGTTGTTGTTGGTAGGAACAAGAGAGGGTTGAGTAGATGAGATAAGTTGAAGACCTGTTGAAGGAAGATCAAGAAAATATTAGGGTAGAGAGAAATGAGCCATTAGAAGGGAATTTTGAGACCGTGGAATCCCACAAAAGTAGAGATAAAAACTTGGCTAAGGACCAAAGAGATGGATTTTTCACAGAAAAATATCAGAAAACCTAGAATAACAGCCCGAAAATATCTTGAGAAATACGTGTGTACTAATTTACACGAAGTCTTTTTCTATGATTTCCCACATTTATTGCAGGAGTGGATACTAAGGTTGAAGAATAACCACACAACAAACTGGATTTGACAGCTAGAGTGGACCCCTGTACATATTGAGCAGTTACAGCAAGTGAACAACAAATTCACCCGCGCAGTAGATTTTTGGCTTGACAGTATTTTGGAAGGTTTCATAACAGAATTTGCAGTCGACACAGTGAAGTCATATAGAAAAATGGAGAAAGAGTTTCTACGAGGACCTAGAGGAAGGTACATTATATTGATGTATACTTCTATTAAGATACTACTATACAAAAAAGGTGTAATGACTATGGAATCAGAAAGCTAAATTTCTCTGCGTGCATGGGGGAAGGAGGGAAGCACTGATAGCGAGAGGAGAAATGAAAGGAGGAAAAGATAAGGGAAAAAAGGAATAACCCTTGGACCCAATCATGATGGATGACGACCAGATCCAGTGGATCTTGGAGACAACTGGAAAGACGTGTAGCGAAGTACCCTACCAATACAAGATGAATACCAAGAAGAGAGTCGTATCCGTGAGGAAAAACTTGGTGAGTGATGAGGAAGAGGTAGAGGATATCCAGGATGTGGAGAAAATTGAGGAAATTCTACACAAAACATATGAGAGGAAGACGAGAGGTCCAAGAACGGGAAGAGAAGGTGGAAATCCTATCCATATCAATGTCAATGTGGAACCCATAAACCCATGTGTGACTAATACACCAAAGAGAACACCATCGTTTAGACAACCAAAGTTCGAAACAAGTCCGACAATAGGAAGTACATCTATAAAAGAATAAACAACTAGAGGAGCTAGTTCAGGCACACTACTACATATGGGCAGATTATTCCACGAAAATTTTCCACGCTTCCACTAGTTTCATCATTTTTTTAAACAGGGCAGGATTTTCGTAGATATTGCCACGCACGTTTGTCGCAATATCGACAAAAATATTAATTTAACTTAGTCGGGATTTTCGTCATTATAGCGACGATCTTTCGTGGCAATAGCAACTAAAATTTTACCTATCTCATTGGTCGGTGTTAATGGCTAGTTGACTATTTTATCTATATATACGTGACTTTAAGAGACTTTGCAACACAATTGCTATAGTTGCGACACTATTCTTGGCTTTTGTTTGAGCTGTTTATTTTTTCTGTCATCCACCAGTTGAACAAATCCAATTATCAATCTACATAGCTCGGATTTTGAACTTGCAAGGTTAGTATGTTATTTTTTATTAATGTACTCATTTAACTTGTAATTTTTTTTTCAAATGTCCAAATTGCATTTAGCCTGTTTTTTCCTTGATAATATAATATGTGTGTACCATATGTCATGTCTTTGATTTTTGGATCTAGTTGGTATATTCTATGGAAAAGGGTATGTGGATTCCATAATATTCTAGGTTTATGGAATCCACATATCTTTTTTCCCTTCAATTGTAGCTATAATCTCTCTCTCTTTTCATTGATAAAGATATGGAATTTCTCTTGAAACTCAACCCTAATCGGTGAAATGATAGTAATTGATTGCTATATTCCCTACTTTAGCAGGGACTAATAAGATAAATAAACACTAACCCTAAACTTATGTTAGGTGTATATGTC
>JASDQU010310884.1:662-13579 GCA_032191745.1 Picea mariana
TTCTGGGATGCGTTAGCATCTACCCCCGATGAGCTTACTGTCTCAAATCGAAGAGATGAAAAATCCATTGTGGAAGAGGATTGTTCTTTCTTCCTTCACAAGATTTCCCATGATGTATTTACATTTGGGACTGAAAGGGAGGATCGGGAGACCGTTCCCTTTTTACAAGATGGGGGAGTGCATGGAGAAGATGAGGAAGAACAAGAAGAGCAACTGAGCACGTATTTCATTCTAGAGCCAGTAAGCAAGTAGCCACTGCCTGAGATTAGTGAGCCTACATCAGTTGTTAACTCACCTGTGCTTATCAAAGATATTCAGCCACAGGTGAACAGCTGTGTAGTAGAGGAGGCTGCCTGTCACCAATTTTCTTAAATTTTCCACTCATTCTATGATCTTGTCAGCAAGTACATGGAGTGGCATTTCCCCTATGCCTTTGAGCCACCCTATTTCATCTCAACTCCAGCCTGTAAGGAGGAGTTGAATATTGTAACCATTCTACTGTCACGGTTACACCATCTGCTGATGATGATTGATAGAAGGAAGGAGCTTCTATCCAAGAAGATGCTTGAATGGCTATGGTGGAAATCTGCTTTCACCTATCCCCATGTACAGTATTTTATTAGTTTAGGGTTGTATATAAATAAGCTCCTTTGAGCATGTATCTTTATTGTTGCTTTTATTTGTCGGCTTGTATTTTCAGCAGCAGGATGTTTTGAGCCTAACTCCATAGCCCAACAGCAAGGCATTGAAGCTGTGGAATAAGTTCTTAGAGCATCGCAGGGACGACTCTATCCCCCATGGAGCCTAATGTTAGTGATATTTCTTGTCTTGGGCCTAGGGTACCCCGGTCTGCAGGATGAATGGGAAACACCCAAGCACAGCAGCAGAAGGATCTCTTTTCTGGTTACGAGTCAAGCGAGCGGGCAAGGTTTTGTTTTCGGCAACTGAGATCCATCCATGAAGAAGATCAATGGTCATCGAGATTTTGGGGCTACTAAGTTACTCAATATATAGCGTAAGAGAAAGCACCTATATTTTAAAGCTAAGTCTGGGTCATCCTATCCATTAACGCATGGTGCAAGATCTGGTCACATCGGCATATCGATATTCGGGAGTTCGAGGGGTAAAAGTCCCTTGTCATTTCACATCTCGAAGCTCCGAACCCAGAAATGCCGATAAGCGATCTTCAAAGCTGAGCTCACAGTCTTAGCGACAGGTCACATCAGGTGAGCCTGCAAATGGGGGCAGCTCCCTTTTTAATAACGTACTATATGGGTCGTTCATCTGAAGAACGCGCGGTGCACATCTATGTCACGTCGACATTCAGGATTTCAAGGGGCAAGCGCTTTTCATCACTTCACTTCTCGAAACCCCGAACCTCGAAATGCCGATAACGCCTAGAATCGGACCCATGGTTTTGGCGCCTGGTCGTAAAAGAGAAAACCTAGAAGAGGGGTGCTAATATTTATCACGTGGTCACTCGAGTCCCCGAAACACCAAAAGCACTCCGAAAATTAGGTGTAGGGTCATGACCCATGGTCATTCAAGAAGGTAGAAAGGGCTATACAGAGGAAGGCCAAAGGCACCGAATTGAGTTTCATAAGGAGGGCATTGTGTTCTCCAGATACCGATTTGACGTGATCTAAATCCCGGTACTTGCTGAGAAGGAATGAAGAAGAGAGAGCGTGGTTGAAGCCTCGCCTCACCCATTAATTGCAAGGCATGGAGGGTCTGGCAAGCGGTCTTCTCAAGAGGGTCCTGTGTACCCATTTTTCCAAAGAAGCCATGCCCGAGTTCTCGACTAGCTAAAGGAAGTCTTCACATGCTAGCTCAGCACTTAAAGGTCAACTACTCCCCTTGCTGGAGCTGCGCGCAGTTAAGATGGCATCTTTCATAGGCACACGATTGTCCAATCTGCATGCACAGACTGTCAGATGACATGCAGACGCAATGTTTTTAATTGCAGTATCTCGTTTTTGCTGCTGTGTTTTGTTTTGAGTATATGTAGGCATTTTCGCCATTTTTGTAAGCATCGATGGTTGAACAGAGCTCCCTACTGTAATTTTTTAACAGCTATTCTATCTTTCAACTTATGCATATGTATATGAGATTTCTTGTTTTTTGACAGACAGTTCTCCTTACTCCATCTAATTTTCATCTCATGCTAAGAGGATTCGTGATTGATTGATTCGTGCGAATTATTGCAGTTATGATATGATAAAATATTTATTGTCGCATTGCTGCATTCTCTGGTTTTTGCGTTTGAATGTAAGATGATATTGCATTTGGACGTATTCTTCCTCAGTCTGTTAGAAACCTACCGTTTATAACAGACCTCCGCTTTCCCCTTGTATAAGTCTTCTGCCTATTCACCCTTTACCACAGCTCACTGTCTGAAATTTACGCAAGACCTCACTTACTCATGCATACCTGGCCTGGTTTCAGAGTTGGAACGCTATTGTTTTGAGTTTCCCTCCATTCGATCACCCATCTAGAAACAACCATGACATAAAACTGATGGGTGTCAGGCTCTACTCCTACTAGCAATCCAGGAGTGACTTCCGTCGCCAACACAAGCCATTAAGGATATCCCTATATATGCCAAAATCATAAGGGATCTTTACATTAAGAAACTAGGAAGGAAGAATAAGGAACCTCCCCTTGTTCAGGTGGTGGGACAATTATCTGAATTTATTTCTGAAATGCCATACAAATATAATGACCCTGGAAACCCAGTTGTCACTATTGAAATTAATGGTATTTCCCTACCAAATACACTCATTGATTTGGGTGAAACTATTAATGTAATTCCTTTTGACACTATGCAAAATCTCTAAATCAATCAGTTAAGACCAACCCAAACCATGATCTTGTTGGCAGATAAGTTAGTCATTAGCCCTGCAGGAAGTCTAGATGATGTCACGGTCACCCTAGCTTCTTGGGAATATCCAGTAGACTTTTTAGTCATCTATTCTAAATCATCCTCCAAACCAGGACACCCTGTGGTTCTTGGCTGCCCTTGGCTAGCCACAGCATATGCTTTTATCAGCTGTCGGTCTGGTGAGATGACTATATCCAATTGCACACATAGCCAAAAACTTGTTCTCTTCCCTCCTACCCAACTGGCACATGAAATACCTATTTGGTTAGAAAACCCTTATGGAGAGGAAGACTGCATCAGAACTTTTTTAACACTTGAACAAGTAAGAGGAATACAAGAACAATCAGATGAACAAGTCTTAAGCTTATTTTTGGCTGACACAAATTGCATTGAATACCCAAGGTCTTTTGCAAAATTGTCACATCTTTTTAGTTCTGAATTTCAACAAACCTGGCACCCTGATATCACTCAATTATATACTTTATCACCAACCTCCTCAGACAAGGAATAAATTACTGAACTTGTTGAGATTAGCCCAGGAAAAACTTTGTATATCAACTCTAGTTTAGAACCAGAACAAAAGATGCAAGTAATTGAAATGCTCCAAAGACAATTTGAGGCCTTTGCATGAGATTATGTAGACATGAAAGGCATTCACCCTGACACATGCACACATCATATCTACACTAATGACCAAATCATACCCATTAGACAACCTCAGTGAAGGATGAATCTAGCACTTAAAGATATTGTAAAAGAGGAATTGCAAAAACTCCTTCAAGCCAATCTCATATACCCCATTTCAGATAGTCAATGGGTATCTCCACTTTTCATAGTTCGCAAGAAAAATGGTAAGTGGAGGATATGTGTAGACTTCTGAGAGTTGAACAAAGCCACCCATAGGGATTATTTCCCCTTACAATTTATTGATCAAGTGTTGGATACCTTGTCTGCAAAGAAGTATTTTTCGTTCTTGGATGGGTTTAGTGGTTACAAACAGATACAAATAGCACCCGAAGACCAAGAGAAGACCACTTTCACCTGACCTTGGGGCACCTATGCTTATAGGGTTCTCCCTTTTAGACTTTGCAATGCCCCAACCACTTTTCAAAGGGATTTCCTTGCCATTTTCTCTAACTTGACCAATGATTGTATGGAAGTCTACATGGATGACTTTACAGTCCATGGACAAGACTTCCAGGAAGCATTGGCCAGTTTAGAAAAAGTCTTGATTAGGTGTAAGGAAACTAATCTTTCCTTAAGTAATGAAAAACCAAAAATGATGCTCACTGAAGGTATTGTTTTGGGACATCACATTTCTCGTTATGGCATGAGAGTTGAGCCAGAAAAGATTTATATCATTACACAAATCAGAATACCTTCCTCAAAAAAGGAAGTACGTAGATTTTTAGGACATGTTGGCTACTATAGAAGATTCATTCTAAATTTCACAAGCCTAGCTACCCCTTTTTTCAAATTATTATCTAAAGAAGCCGAATTTAAGTGGGATGATGAATGCCAAATATCTTTTGAAATTCTAAAATAGAAATTGTCAATTACACCTTTATTAAGAGGACCAAATTGGTCCCTTCCTTTTCATATTTGTATTGATGCCTTAGACACAGCCCTTGGGGAAGTCCTTGGACAAAGAGAAAATCAAATGCCCTATGTTATTTACTTCGTCAGTAAAAATCTGTCTCCAGCTGAAGTTAATTATACGATTACAGAAAAAGAATTGCTAGTTGTAGTCCATGCTATCAATAAATTTAGACACTATATTACAGGACATCAAGCTTTTGTACACACTAATCATTCATCCATCCGATTCTTAATGAAAAAACTTGTAACAAATCCTAGAGTTACACAATGGCTTTTATTATTACAAGAGTTTAATATCAACATTATTGATAGACCTGATAAAGATAAACTTGTGGCTAATTTCTTATCTAGAATGATTCATCTGGGAGATAATGCACCAGTAGAAGATAAATTTCTTGATGAAAATTTATTTTCTATTTCTACATTCACTCTATGGTATGAAAATGTCGCTAACTATCTTGTGACAAGGAAGATGCCTCAGAAATTGTTTCCTAGAGAAAAATAGAAAGTAATTCAACTAAGTGCAAATTACATGTGGCACGATGACTGCCTCTACAAAACAGGACCAGATTTGGTGATCAGAAGATGTGTAAGGGAAGATGAAATTCATGATATTTTACAAGACTTCCATGATGGCCCTTGTGGAGGACACTTCGCAGACAAAAGGACCGCTTACAAAGTTCTGGAATCAGGTTACTACTGGCCCCATATTTCAGAGATGTTAAAACCTATGTATCCAATTGTGATGAATGCCAACGAATGGGTAAGCCTACTACACGAGACAAAATGTCACTTCAAGCCCAAGTAGTTATTGATCTTTTCTAGAAATGGACATTATATTTTGTAGGGCCTATTAACCCTGCATCTAAAAAGAAAAAGTATATACTTGTATGCACTGACTATGTGACCAAATGGGTTGAAGCAAAATCTTTACCAGCTGCAAGTGAACAATCAGTGGTAGACTTCCTTTTTAATGATATTTTTACTAGATTTGGTGTACCTCGAGAAATTGTGACTGATCAGGGAACTCAATTTACCTCTCATCTGGTCAAAGCTATTACAGAACAATACCAAATCAAACACAGGAAATCTACACCCTATCAGCCACAGGAAAATGGACAAGTAGAATCTACCAACAAAGTTATTGAGTCCATTCTTACCAAAACAGTACAGCTACACCATAAGGATTGGGCTGATAGATTATTAGAGGCTTTATGGGCTTATAGAATCACCTAGAGGGATACAACAGGACATACACCCTATGAGTTAGTATATGGGAAGCAGGTGCTTCTTCCCATAGAATTCCAGATCAAAACCTTCAGGACTGCAGTACAAGTTTGCATGAACTTGGATGAAGCCCAACAACAAAGACTCTTGTAGCTTAACGAGTTGGATGAAACCAGGCAGAAAGCACTTTAAAGGACTAACCTCATTCAAGAACAGAGAACAATATGGCATGACAAGTATCTCAAAAAGAAAAATTTTCAACAAGGAGATGGGGCCCTATCGTATGACAACAGATTCAAGAACTTCAAAGGTAAGTTAACTAGCAGTTGGATGGGACCTTACGAAATTGACACTATCTACGATAATGGTTCAATCAGGATAAAGAAAATTGATGAAAAATAGACACCACTACTTGTGAATGGTCACCGGTTGTGAGTTTACAACAAACCTCTGTCAAAAGAAGAATTCTTGACTCGTATACTACAGAATTTAGATATGAAGATGATCAGTAAGGAAGGAGACCCTCCTATTGATCCACATTGATTGATTGGTTTATTTGAAATTTTTGTACATAGGTGTGGATCAAATTTTGTTAATAAGATGAAGGTAATAAGATATTCTTACCCCCTTTTGTTTTACTTTCGCAAATTTTATTTTTCTTTTGTAAGAAAATTTTTATAATTTATTTGATCCTTCATGAACTTGCTAAACATCAGTTGTAGGCATCAACAATGTTTTGTTCTGCTTCGGTACTAAAAATCTTGTTATGGTCTGGTACCAGTCCGGTACCAGAGTCTGTCCTTCTTCAGTACTATCAAGACACATTACCTAATTGACAAAGCATCCTAGGCATATTTCAAAATCTTATGTCAATTACTCTGACATACGAATCCATGCAACAACCACTTAATATGGAACCATGAAGCCGAATGCAGTATCAAATGGTAGCCCTTGTGAAGCAATAATTTCTTTTGGCTCTGTTGACAACCAAAGGGAAGTATTTTAATTTCTTTTGGTTCTGTTGCTAGTTAAAAAGAAGTATTTTTAATTTCTTTTGGTTCTGTTGCTAAGGAGTATTTTAATTTCTTTTGGTTCTGTTGCTTAAAAACAAGATAAGAGAAAAATGGACACAACCTATACCTATGATTTCTCAAAGAACCATAATCCACTTTAAAGACTATAAGTTGCCTTTATCTAGTCTTTAGCATGATTTAAAGGAAAAAATATATTAGCCTACAAGTAACTATCTCACCCTAACCTGACTTCAATAGTATTCATCGGATTATCTTATTAAAGAGTAACACATGAGTACATGAACACTCTCTACCATGGGCACACTACTAAAAATTTTATGGAATAGGATGTACCAGTACCCCAAGGAAACTTTCGGTCATTCTCTTATGGACAAATTCAGAAAAAATTATACATTTGGATCACTCTAAAGAAATAATGTGCATAAAAAGTTTATTTTTCCTTCAAACAAATCTTTAAAACACGTTCAAAAGAAGAGTATATTCCTTCCAACCCAATACCATCCCAGCCTGTAAAAAGGTTTCCAAACGAGCCTCCCCTGTCACCATGCAAAACGCTCCTTAATAAAAACCAAAATAGGTGACTATGGACAAGAAGCCTCTGATGGAAAAAAGGTTTAAGAGACTAATCCACCAGGATACTGAATAGGTTTGCTGGCAGCGGGTACCGGTCTATCGTATGACTAGGCAAACCCATCAGGGTACTGAACAGGTCTACTAGCAATGGGGCATTCTGCCTAGGGAAGGCACCTCTCACTAATTATCACAACTACCTCATCGGAGTACTGAACAGGCTTGCTGGCAGTGGGTTCTGGTTGAAAAATGTCTCATCTATACTTGTCTAATTGAAAAATCCACTTTTTTTGTCATCTAAAACAAAAAGATTAAAGGTCATTATTGGCTTTCATGAGATACAAACTCCATATTAATCAGCAACATAATTGCTCCAAGCAAATGTCCATTTGAGAATCACCCTAAATCAACTTACCAGTCTGAAATCTAAAGCCTACCTTACCTAAGAAGGAAACTTCTTAAGAGTGGAGCCCTAACTAGGGAGTCTAATATACACATATTGTGAACGTTATCTATAACATCCAATGATAGTAAATCTCTGAAGCAAGTTAGGTGGGATCTGTTCCTCTAGAAAACATATATATATTCCATGTTTCACTGCTGAATGCTACCTCTGTCAATAATCTATTAAAAGAAGGGCAATTTCATTCTTTTGGCATGAGATTATATGATAGGTGATAAACTGTACTTCTAAAATTTCATTGGTTTCTTTTTCTCTTATCATCTTTTCTCCATTATGATGTTGAATTTTCTTGCATACAGATATACAACATCTTCAGCATGGGGGAAGGTCAAAGAGCCCCTTAAGAACTCTTTTCCAGACTTACATGATCACCCTGCAGAACCAAATATAAAAGAAGATAAGCACAGAATAAAAGAAGTACAGGACATTCTCGTACCAAGTTTTCAAAAAACAACTTTAGTCTAAAAGGATGAATTCTGACAATTTACAAGCAGTCACACATGCTATGAGAATTGATCATACAAAGGTAAAAGAAAAGGTAACATGGTATGTATTTTCCTATGCTCATAAAACTACAATAAGTATGAAAATATATACTAGATCTTATGACCTTAGTATTAAAACCATGCACCTATCCCTCATACCCATATGCCTAAACCTAATCAATCCTCTCATAGCACTCGAACATGGTTAAGGGAAACATCACATCAAAATATGAAGCATGTCTAGTAATGATAAGCCATGAATATATTTCATCCTTAAACAATTCACGAACCTATCTTACATCATGAACCATGATCCAACATCAAATTCACCCCTTGAAAGTCCAATCACTTATTCCAAAATGATGCCTTGATACCCAACATCTTGTCCTCATCATTACAGTAACGAGTAGAAATGAAATGGCTTACCTGGGTGGTGAAGCCATCCAGATAAGCCTCACCTGGTCATAATTTTTCCTTACAACACCCTTACTTAAACTTACCATTTGCATTATCAATACTATCACCATAATCCCCCTTGTCGTGAGCTTTCTCCAATCCTGAGCCTACTCCTTTCCGATACCAAACCTTACCCTCATCAATTAACTAAACCTTTGTTCTACAACCCAATCCTTTTCTCACAACTTATAATGATGGTCGTTAGTAGACATGAACCGGTGTTCAAAATTTATAGGGAAATCGAGGAGTTCCAATTATGTAAAGAAAAATATGCTAGATCAGGATGGATGCCATTTCTGGAAAATTCACAGGCTGGCATGAGAAGATATCTCACGAATTTATTCAAGGTTACGATGGAGAGATTTCACAGATAGGAAATCTACAACTGACAATCAATGAAGAAACCTTAAGGGAGGTCAGGGGATTACCTAACAGAGGAGGCAAATACTTCAAAGGTGTAGGAATCAACAAGGAGATGTGCCAATTATTCTTGAAAGAAGATCATCAACACCCTGACTAGAAAAAGGAGATCCCTAGGAACTACATCAGGGAAGAGTATCATCCAATGATCACTAGTCTTCAACGATTCGTCACTTGTGAAGGCAGGCATGCTGTGACCTTCATATATCATCTTAGGCTTCTATTACACTTTGAGGGAGGCCCTGAAATTGATTTCCCATATTTTATGTGGATGAGTTTGAATAAAATGGTAAGAGGTGTCAAATCCATATCAAAAACTGAGAAGACTATCATTTACTATCAAGTTCTCATTAAAATGCTAGTTTTACATGAACTTATGAAATAGAGGATTAGTTGGAAAACCCTTATCACTCAACACCTTCCCACAAAAAAAAAACCTATGGAGGAGACCCAGCATGCTCCAAAGAAAAATAAGGAACCTCAAAAGAAAGAGGGAAAGAAGGATAAGACAACTCCACCATCATCTAGGGCAGCAAGCCAACATGAAAAAGCAGGTCCCTCTTCCACAATCAACAAGAATTTTAAAAGCTCTGAATCAAAAGGTAAAAAAAAATTAGTAGAAGAGAATTCAACAGTGGCAGTTGAGAAAAAGGGACATCAGACAAAAATGATGAAGAAAGGGAAGCATAGCTCAGAAACTAAAAGTTAACAGTTTGTGGTACAATCCCCTGTCACCATTTCACAATTAGAAAAGAAGAAAAGGAAGCATGTGAGCATCCCTGATCCGGTACCTCCTTATAAAAGAACCATGAGGAGCATGGAAAAGAAATGAAAAACAATCGCCAGTCCTCATACACAGGAGGATCCAATCGATCTTACCTCCCCTTCTAAAGATTTATCAGTCCAAGATGGCATCACTAGTTTGACCGAGGAACAAGCCACTATTAATTTATGTGGGATGAGGGAGGAAGTTGAGGAAATGGAATGCATCCAGCTAGTAATGATGGATTCAACAAAGACCTTGACAAAAGAACAAATGAATAAAAATATTGGGGAACTACAAAAACAAAATCAGGAACTCCAACAAGAGGTGAAAGAATACCAATTGTTGGATAGGTATATCAAAAAGGAAAATGAGCAATTGAAAGAAACCAACCAACAACTTACAGACGACCATGAAGAGACTTCTAAAAAGCTCAAGAAGGTATTATGACTCCTACAATACATTAGGGTCATCAAAAGGGAGCTGAAAGAAGAGGCCTCGGCCATCAACATCATCGATCCACCAAACTAAAGAATATAGTCTCAAGTTTTGAAACTTTTGGCTTTTGTTTTCAGTTGCATGAGGACATGCAATGATTTTGTCATGGGGGAATGTTGATATCGGAAAATGACATCCCCATTACCCTATTATACTCCTTATCTATACCTTTTTGGCCTACCTAAGCTTGGGTGAATGATAAGAATGGTACCATTACCCAGTGATAAGGTCATATGGTACAGTATGGTTAATTCATGAATTTTGTGGTTTATTGAGTTAGGGAATTAATGTTTCATGTACTAATGCTTCAATTTACCATGTATAATATTTGATCTCTATATAAATCCAACATTCATGTACCAACTCAGCTATCTGGTACTCATGCATCAAGACTGCCACTGTCTGAATCTGGTACCAAACACATCTGGTACTAAAATAACATCTGTTGTGATCTGGTACCAACGACCACACACTATTATGATCTGGTACCAACGGCCATGAACTGTCATGATCTGGTACCACCCTTTGTGCACTATCATGATCCGGTACCATCTACCTGTTGCGATCCTATACCAATATGGAAGAACCTAATACACTAAGTTAAGTTCCAGATCTCGCCTAAGCCAATTGGTGGATATCTATTTTCTTTAGCAAGGATATGATAAGAATAGTTTGTTGACTGCCTCATCCTCATGCACTTCATGTCATGAGGATGAAGCTAAAGATGTAACCGAATAATTAAATGTAAACATTTGACTGATTTGCAAATCATTCAAATAACGATTAAAGAGTGTTAAATAGTCGTGGCAAGGATGGTAGAAAGGAGTTAGCATATTACAAACATGTGAAGCAATGTGTGATAGTACAGAACTTATTCTGAGTGAAGATTAATAGAAGAATGTCATTTATCTCCATATTCTAATTATCTATGATTGAGTATGAGTTGATTTGTTAACGAAAGTTTGATTTTATGTTTTGAAATGTGAGTGAGAGTAATGTGCTTGTTGAAAGTAAGCTTTCTGTAGACTCCAACAGCTGACCTGTTGAAGCGGCAAGGGCCCACTGCCCAAAAAGGGTCATCCTCTTCGCAGATTAGTATTAGCATTTGTTTTCAATAGTGTAAATGTTAACTTAGCTGAAGCTTTAACTCTGTCAGATGATAGCAGTATAGTTTAGCCTCAGATTTTCATTATATAATTGCTTAGAGATCTTTACTTGCTCTGTTTTTGCATATGCTCTGTTCTCATGAATTTGATTTCCTTGAGTGATCATAGATGTCGGAAACAATATTCAAAACTATTTGGATAAGAACTAGTGAAGTTCATTGTTAACCACAGCAGAACCAACATATTGACTATTGAACTACCCATGCTATGCTTTAATGATTGATGTGTGATTTCCTTTCAGAAGTGTGGATTGTATAGTTAGTTTTCTGGGTTAGATAGCAGAGTTGATCTATCAAACCAACTCCATCTCATACTTTCATGTAACATAATGGAGTATATAGCCTCTCTGTGAAAGACAACTAAAATGCATTTTAGTTTGCCATTTTTATTCGTTTTCAGCTTGCATAATCTAGCTTAGTTCTATACTCGTGACATTAGAAATTACATTTCTTACTAGTGTCTTGTAACTCTATTGATTACGAATCCTGGATTGATAATTAATGAGTGCATTATACTAAACATATAAGCAGCACAACAGAACCTAACATGTCTGCCCCCTTAAAAACAACCTTGTCTTCAAGGCTTGAGATGAGGAAATTGTTGTAGAATGGTAGTTGGTTCCCAAGTGGCAACTGCTAGAGTTTTATCTTTCCACTAGAATAGCACTTCCCTGATGGTTCTCTGATGCAGGCGACGCTCACGCTGGTCCAAAATTGCTTGTGGTTGTAGCCAAGTGGANGTCCTCAAGGCTTGAGATGTGGAAATTGCTACAGAATAGTAGTTGGTTCCCAAGTGGCATCTGTTGGAGTTGTATCTTTCCACTGGATTAACACTTCCTTGATGGTTCTCTGACGCAGGCGACGCTCATACTGGTCCAAAACTACTCGTGTCTATAGCCAAATGGATCCTTCTTTGGCTAACTCGGGAAGGTTGGTTTGAATTTGGCACTTAGTTCTGATCACCTTCTTTAAGCAGGAAACATGAAAAACATGATGTAGCTTCGAATGACTGGGCAAAGCTAACTGATAGGATACTTGTCCCACACACTTGAGAACTGTATAAGGACCATAAAATTTGGGCGCTAGCTTCTGACAATGCTCAGCCTTGAGGGAATTTTGCTTGTAAGGTTGCAGGTGAAGAAACACCTGATCTCCTTCTTCAAATTGACATTCAGAGCGACCTTGATCTGCTTGTTTCTTCATGAGATTTTGTGCCATGACCAAATTCTCTTTGAGGGTACAGAGAATAACCTCTTGAACTATAAGTGTTTGGTCAACTTCCTGGACCTTCGAGACACTAGGTAATTATGAGAGAATTGAAGGTGGCTTCTGTCCATATACCGCTTAAAAAGGAGT
>JASDQU010310888.1:0-13620 GCA_032191745.1 Picea mariana
CTCGATCTCCTCGCAGTGTGTTGTACTGGGGCGCCTGGTTATACTGCGCAGGATTATAGTGTGGCTGCGCGGTATTGTACTGCTGCTGCGCAGTGTTATACGGGGCTGGTACTTGGTTAAACTGTGGTGCAGTTTGCCCGATCATCATTTCTGTCTGCACTGTGTAAGCATTTTATGTTCTTTCCCTCATTAGGTCCATGGTCCTGCAATCTTTGTCATCATGGTCTACTGACTTGCAAAAGTTGCAATATGAACTCTTAGGTACTGTCTGGTATTTTTGCATCATTGGACAATGGTATGGATCATGCCCCTGTTTCTTACAGATCTCACACCATAGTCCTCCTGTTGGCAAGGGGTTTGGCAGTCCTGTTGCCATGTACTGCACGAATGTTGGGCATTCATTCTTATGGTGTCCTTCTGTCCTACATGTGGTACACCAAACGACTTCTCTTTTGTCCTTACCTTTGTTCTGGTTTAGCTGAAATGTTAAGTTCTTCAAATCCTCCTTCAACACCTCTATGGCTGGATCTGTCTTCTGATATTGGTTCTCTTCCAGTTGGAGGGGTGCCTGCAGAGCCTCTGCCTGGGTCTGAAACTTTTGTTGTCGCAAGGGGTATTTCAAGTGTGGGAGCATTGAGTTGACAAACAGATGCCTATGCTGCATATCTATCATGGCATACTTTAGTTTTCCCTTCAATCGTTTGAATCTCTGGTCAATCTCTCACATAGATTCTCCTGGTTTCTGTCTGATCTCTATCATCTCATTCATGTATTGATCCTTTGAGCTAGGCTTCTGGAATTCATTTATCAATAGCTTTTTGATATCTCCAATCGTTCTGGTTGTCTCTGGCAGACTGTTTGCAGCTAAGCTCATGTACCAATCCAGTGCGCGATCTCTTAGCGTGATGGCTAACTGCGCAAGTTTAGTGTCCTCATCTGTGATCTGTTTTGCTTCCCAGATCTTTTCACAAATAAACAAGTGCTTTTCAGGGTCCTCCAACGCCTCTCCTTTGAATTTTGGTAACCTGATGGTGGGATCTGTTGAAATGTAACAAGGGATGTCCTCATTCATGTTTTTGTGTTTTGTCATGGGGGGGACATAAAGTCATATTTCCTAGACATGTTTTATTTGGAAAGCGACTTTTTAATTAAAGTGCTTTTATAAAGTGAATGTACTTTACAACTTAAAATGATTTTAAGTTGTGGGACCCAAAAAGTATTTAATGAGCATTTATTACTTATTTTGTAATTAATGAGGAGCATTAAATATGAGCCCTCAGATTAGACTTATGATAGCCATTAGATTGAGTTGGTTATGTAAGTTAGGGTTTCTTGGGAAAAGAGAAGAGTACATATACATGCTTAGGGATGTGAGAAGCACACACCGAGAAGATGAGAGGAGTTGAGTTAGAGAGATTGCTTGAGAGAGGAAAGTGAGCATCAAGAAGGGCACGATTCCCAAGGGAGCTAGGGCGCAAATCCCAAGGAGGCATTTTCTGTTTTGATTTGCTGCAGTGCTATTTGCCGGGACATGTCGTACTGTACGGATCCGTACATGCAGTACAACAACATTCTTGAGGCACGGAAATCGAGGCAAGCTTCGACACGGTTTTCGAGGCAGCCCTTGAAGAATTTTCTAAAGGACGACGGCCGTACATAAGGCAAGGTACAACTGCTTGTTGTGGCATGAATTTCGAGGTGCCAACTTTCAGCAAATCCGTACAGCTGTACGGACTGTGGCACGATTTTCAAGACAGATTTGTAGGGGACTGTTTTTGTGCTGTAAGAGGTATTTCTCTTGGATGAAAAGTGTTATTGATGCTGTTCTAAACTTCACTGAAGCTGAATAATAGATCTCTTTCTCTCTCTCGTTGGGTTTCCCCACATTGGGGTTTTCCGTGGCATTTGCCTAAATTTCTGTGTGTTATGGGTTGCTGTCCACTGTGTATTTCCGCTGCATATTTTGCTTAGCAATGTGTATTTCTGCTTATGGAAATTTCTGAAATTTCTGAAGACAGTTATCTCTAGGTTGCTAAGTGTTTGACAGAATATTAGCTTGCTGATTTTTGTCATTAAAAATCTACAGGATCATGTCCTGCCATCCTGAATGTTGAACTACTACCTTTGCGCGGTGTAGATACTTGAATAATGCTTCATGAACTGGCTCCCCCAGTTGTTGTTCCCTGTGTAGATGTACTTCCTGCTGTCTTCTTTCTCTCTAAATTCGGTTGTCTAAATGGTGGTGTTCTTATTGGTGTATTAGTCGTACAAGGGTTTATGGGTTCCACATTGACACTGATATAGATAGGAGTGCTGCCTTCTATTCCTGCTCTTGGACCTCTCGTCTTCCTCTCATATGTCACGCGCAAGATTTCGTCAATTTGCTCCACAGCCCAGAGATCCTCTACCTCTTCTTCATCACTTTCCAAGCCCTCCCTCGCGGCTATGGCTCTCTTCTTGGTGTTCATCTTATGTTGGTAGGGTACTCCACTGCGCGTTCTTCCAGCTGTTTCCATGATCTGCTTGATCTGGTCTTCGTCCATCATGATTGGGTCCAAGGCTTCCTCCTTCTTTCCTTTATCTATTTCTCCCTCCATTTCTCCTTCTCCTGTCAGTGCTTCCCCCCTTCCCCCATGCACACAGAGAAGTTTAGCTGTCTGAAGCCATTGTCATTACACCCTTGTTATATAGTAATATCTTAATAGAAGTATATAGCTATCTGATATACCTACCTCGAGGTCCCTTCAAGAACTCTTGCTCCGCTGCGTTGTAGGACTTTGCTGTATCTACTCCAAATTCTGTGATAAATCCTGCAACAATGTTGTCTAACCAAAAATCTACTGCACGCGTAAATTTGTTGTTAACTTGTTGTAACTGCGTGATCTTTACAGGATTCCACTCTAGCTGTCTGATCCGATTTGTAGGATGGTTGTCTTTCAACCTTAATATCCACTCCTGCAATACATGCTGGAAATCACAGAAAAATACTTCATACAAGTTGCTGAATACGTACTTGTCTAGATATTTGCACGGTGTTAACTTCGAGTTTCTATTATCTTTCTGTGCAAACTCCATCTCCTTCGTTTTCAACCAGCTCTTTATCTCTGCCTTCGTTGGGTTCCACGGTCGCAACATCCCCTTTTAGATTCTCATTCTCTTAACGTATTGTCGTCCGATCTGGCATTCTTTTGACGCGTCTTCAACAGATCTCGTTCACTCAATCCCATCCTGTTCCAACTGACAATAGAACCATTTGTTGGTTTGTTATTCTACTTTATCAGTTATCTACTCTGATCTTACCTTACTGTCACATATTGACCCAGGTTCAGATTTAACAAGCTTCCAACAAAATCCCTCTAGAACTATCGACCCCCCTGGTAAACCAAAAGGCAACGCAGTACACAGGGTGTACTGTGCAATCTCGCCCGAGATAGCTCTATGGGTGGCTGCAATACTCAGGTGCTTGCAGTCGGGGAATGAGTGGAGATCTGTGGTTATACCTTGTGATCTTTATTTATTTAGTCTAACCTCTTGATTAAAGCAGTCATTCATGCATATAGAGTATCAGATCTTAACTAGTTTCATTCATCTAGCATTCAATACTTAACAACAACAGAGATGCATACATTCAATCACATAACACAAGTGTTACCGTGGTTCACCCCCTCTTGGGCTACGTGCACAAAGATCTAGCTCTCAAGCTCTTTATTATATTTCGGCAATATGTCACGCCGCGTGTGTTTACAGTGTTGGATCTTACAATCTCTACAAGCTTCCCGATCCCTGTGAGGCTGACTAGATTGCACCAGGCTCCTCAGCTTGTGATCTAACCCTCGAGATCTAGTTGCTCACTGCTTCTCTAGCTCACCAGCTTACGGAATAATACAGTTCTTACAAACCTTACAACTTTCGGACTCTCCCTCTGTCCTTCGCTCTCTTTTTGATCCTCTTGGTCCCCCTCTTCCTAGACCTTCTAAGTACTACTTATATATATTCTTGGTTTAACAGCCATTACAATACATTGCAAAAACCCTAACCCTAACGTCATTAGGTCTCTGAAGCATGTGTGCCTCACATGCTTCCCTCGCACGTGCTGCTTTTCCTTCCAGCTGTCCTTTCTTCCCTTCATGCTTCTCTCCCCAAAAATAGCCTTTTCCCTAGAACGGGTTTGCATCCAACAATCCCTAAAGGCAACTAAGTCTAATAAATGAGGGAAGGGTTTTAGACTTGGGGAAAATCTGATTTGTGATATTTGTTGATGTATATTTCAAATTTATACAAATAGAAAATAAAAGATAAATTCTTGTATTTTTGGAGGTGGTTGAAAGGAAAGACTAGTGCCTAAACAAATTCTTGTATTTATGGAGGTGGTTGAAAAGAAAGACTAGTGCCTAAACCCAACTAGGGCATATGGGGTCAAGAGGCCAGACTTATAGTGCTGTTTTTTATGAGTAATTATGGCAAACAAAGCTGCAAATTGCATGCTACAACCCACCCTATCTTGCTGTTAATTAATGCAGAAAATTCTCTTGGATGGTCCTCTAAAAGGTGCACCTCTTAAACTTGCTTACTAGGGTGTGCTTTATTATGAAGTAAAAATTCTGCAACAACTCTAGGAGATGATAGATACAATATTTGACACCTAATTCCTTCTATTGGAGTAGAGTAACCCTGCACAAATAGCCCTTGAAAGAAATCCTTTGCAAGTAGTTTTCAACATCAACATTCAGCCATTATAAATTCCAATCTTATGCCTCACATGAACAAGAATGAAACCCTTAACTTTCAAATAGCCTTCAATAAAATCTTGAACAATAGCTCTCAAATGTTTACCACACTTTCAACAACCATTACAATGGGAGGAATCCTCTCTTATATAGAGTTTGTGCTCAAAACCCTCCAAAATAAAATAATAATATCCAAGTTGTAGATCTAAGATCTCTGATAGGAAGACATAAGAAACTAGTATCTCATAACCGATTCCTAGTGATGAGTTGTCAATTAGGTTTAGCTTAGGTGGTTGGGAGGAATGATTGTTATCCTCCCCACATGGGTTCAATTTTCGCAAATGACATGTTGAGTTCATAACGAGTATATTGTTGTAATGGCTTCGAGAGCCCTGTTGTTAACCGACCTTGTGCCTTGAAGATTCTAGGGTTTACCTTGGGTACCATCCTGAAAATGAGGGGAAGTACTCGAGGGTTTTCCCCGGGCTTTGTAACCTGGAAAAAAAAAGAAAAAAAGCGACAAGTAAAAAATGCATAATAAAATAAGAAATGGGGGTGGCTATGCCACATATCTCCTCCTCATGTTAGATGTCTCCCTCATTTGGTGTTGAAAACCATAAAATTTCCTCCAAGTGCGTGTAGCATCTCCATAAGTGATGTCCCTCCAATGTGCATGAAAATAGGTGCAAGAGGACCTCCATAGGTGAAGCGATTGGGAGATAATGGCCTTGGGAGACTAAATATGCCCAAAATAATAAAATATGCTAGGGCGTCTTCTCCAAGGCTCAACAAACTTGTCATCCAAGGTGCAAAAGGTCATCAAACCAACTGCCAAATACTAGATCCATAAATGAAGGAGTCAACCAATCACATGGTAGTGTAGATCCACGTGCATCGTCCTCAAAATAGTCTCCTAGATCCATGAAGTAAGGAGGTGGCCTAGTCAAGTAAAGAATATAATGTGACCATGCCTCAAAAGATGTGCCAACACATAAACCAAGGGAGTGCTCTACTAGAAATAGTAGTCAGTCACATCAAAACACAATCTATGTGTAAAGGGTGTCTATCCAACAAGGTGTTCGACAAAACATGGTATTCGCACACAGGACGAACACCTTCAGTAACCATTCACACAACCAAATAAAAAATCATTACATCGATGTTTTTACGTGGTTAAAACCCTTGAAGAGGGAAATAGTCCACGACCACAACCAACGTGGCCACTTGAGGCAATATATTAATGTAAAAGAAAAATATTTTACCAGAGAGTTTCTCACAATCAATCATCAACAAACGACCCTCCATGCCCTTTAAATAGAGATCATGGACTGATCGAGTGTTAAGCCAGGGATCAATATAGCCGTTAATATTGAGGAGAATATGAGCTGCTAGATCACTCTATGTCTAGAACATATTGTGACTGTCACATTACATAACTAGAAATGCATACTAAAGAAACACACTTTTTCCTAAAGACATATTAGACCAAGTTGAATTTAACTAACTCCTAAGTGTTTAAATATCCTAACATCCCCTCTTAAGAACAACTTGGGATAGGATTGAAGGATTTGCAAAGGTGACACAATAGGAGAAGGAATGAGGCATTAGAGCTTATCCCCCCTTAATGACAACTTCCTGAACTCCTAACATAGATCAAAGTTTGGAAAACTTCGCTTCTGTAAGAGACTTTGTGAAAATGTCTCCAACTTGATCTTCTGTAGGGAAAAAGAGCACTTCAGTAACTCGATCATGAATGAGTTTTCTGATGAAGTGCATGTGTAGCTCAATGTGTTTGCTACGCTGATGTTGAATTGGATCTTTGGTACGCTGATGTTGAACTGGATCTTTGGCAAGCTTGATGGCAATATATTAATGCAAAAGAAAAATATTTTACAAGAGAGACTTCTCACAATTGATAATTAGTAAATGACCCTCCATCCTCTTTAAGTAGAGATCATGGACCAATCAGGTGTTAAGCCACGAATCAATATAGTCGTTAAGATCGAGGAGAATATGAGCTGTCAGATCAGTATATGTCTAGAACATATTGTGACCACCAGATTACATAACTACAAATGCATACTAAAGAAACACACTTTCCTAAAGACATATTAGACCAATTTGAACTTAACTAACTCAACTGTTTAAATATTCTAACACAAGGCTCCAATCATAACATATCATCCACATCTAGTCATTGAGAGTGCTAGATCAATATAGAAGCCTGTGTATATGAGGAGCGCTCCAATAATCATGTATAGAAATATCATGAAAGATCCATAAAATCATCCAATAACCCTTCTCCATCTTCTTGTACCCCACGTTGTTCTCTTTTCACAAAGGGGCCAATTGCCAGGGCATAGTGTGTAGGATGCACCACCTCGTGCCACTCTAGGTCTTTGAGTCAATTCTTGAGCTAGAGGTGGGGTACCCTCAATATTTTCTAAGCAAGAATTGTTGACTATCACCCTAGACAACCTATTAATCGATGAAGCTCAGGCTGGATTTATAACAGAGGTTGGTGGTGCATGGAGTTAGTGTCTAGTATCTTTTGAAAAGATGTTGTGATATTTTAAAATGACCGAGGAAACAAACTATTCAAAACTGCCCAACATAGTATTGAACAACTGGTGTGAAAGGGGCACGTTAATCATGCTTTGAATCTTTGGAAGGTAATTGAGTAGAAGATGAATCATGTATATAAAAAAGAGGGCAAATCTTGCATTCCTATTAAACATTTTCATGAGACAAAACTAAATGGGCAAAGCAAAACAAAGATCCTTGATTTATTCAATGCCACAAAAGACAAAAATATGAAAGGAAACCAATATGACTTTGCTTGAATCTTATTATTTCATCAATGACAACTTTGCCTTGGTCTTGACTACATGATAAACTCAACATTTCTTTTGATTACAATGGATGGCACCATGGCACCAGATGGGGACTGTTATCGTACAAACTGTAGGTCAGGAAAAGCCTGACCCAATCCACAAGATGGCGATAACGGTGGGAGAGTTTACCCACTATCACCGCAGATAAACCCTCCCCTCACTTTAGTGAAGGAAGAATCCAACACAAGGGGGGAATCTAGGGTGACCCTAAGGGGAAATGAGATGAAAAGTGAGATGATGGAAGTGATGCCCCTATAGGTCAAGTTACTAAGTGGAAGATGGCTTGGAAAGAAGTATCGAAAGTGATCAATGGTTGCCAAGAGGTCGAGTACCTGCAGAAGATGATTATACCTGCTCGAGACACAAGAAAAGATGAGATACAAGCCCAACAATCCAATGGACAAGCAAGTGAAGCTTGCTGTCCTAATTAGCAGCAGTATGTAATGATATAAATCAGCAATGAAATAAATGGAATAGCTGTTAAACAAGTCACTAAAAGTCCAAGAAAATATGCAAGAGACTAACTAGCAATTACTAGTGAAACTCAAGTATGATAGCACAAGACTTTAGCAACATTTAAAGGCTGTTTGATGTAAGTATTGAAGAGATATTTCTGCAGCCTTATGGCTGTAGCAAACAAGTGTTACTACAGAAAATTCCAACCACCAAAACTTGCAAGTAAACCACCTAAAAGAAGCACAATAACTAGTAGATTAACTTGGCAGCTTTCTAGCAAAATTTGACGGCTAGAACATGAGCAAAATTAAAAGTTATGAAGTGTTTTGCTGCATCCCTAATGGTTGTAGCTTAAAGCTTTTACAACAGCAATGAATACTTGGAAAAAAAACGCCCTAGTGGCCTTGACAAGCTTTTAGCATGCAGAAAAGATTTCAACTTGAACAATTCCAATATTTCATAATTGTACGTATCCCAATGCAATGATTTTATTTCTCCAATGCAAGAGATTAGTGCCTTTAACTATTGGATTATGGAGTCTTTAAAAATGAAAGAGCTAGTTGTGCTACTTCCTAGGGGGTGTAAACCCTTTTACTCCCCAAGGCAAGCAAGACTAGCTAAGAAAAACCCTAGGAGGGTGTAAACCCTTTTACTCCTAGTATTTCTTTATGCAACAAATTAATTCAAGACAATTATGATGGGCTTAGGGGGGTTGTATGCCCTTATACTCCCCAAAAGCTTAGCAACTTAACCTTCTGACCAAGAAAAGAAGCAATAACATGAAAGATTCCTCACATAGTCCAAGCATTAACAAGATAAACTCCTTTTAACCAAGAAAATCCACCATTAAAGCAAGAAATAGTCTCCAAGAAGGGTAGCACCTTACTTCTTCATCCAATAGCCAAAGCAAACCATAACAAGAGATAGTAGCAAGAGAGAGAGACAAAATTACCAAAGTAGGGTGCAAATTTTCAGCCAAGTATCCTCTCCAAGATGGGAGAGTTATGATAAAAATGAAATAGAAATGATCTTTATTTATACAAATCCTACTAAGAGTGTTTGTCCACTTAATTTTAGGGTAAACCACAAAGTAAGGGGTCAACAACCCTTACTTTGCCCCTTTACATTACAAAGTTCAAATTTAACTTTAAAAATGCACATAAGAAACCCTAATGTGATGTCATCCCTCTTTTGGGGTGAGGTTTTGGCACCTTTTGCAAGTCGTTGGAGTGGAAAGTGGAAGTCGTTGGGCCTTCTAGGACCTCCCTCTCATGTGCTAGGCCTTTCTCCTCCAAGTCAAACCCTCTTCCATCAAAACGTGCCAAGTGTCAAGCAACAACAACACCACCACCACAACCCTATCCCTAGGGCGACGTCAACCTCCTCAAAAGTGACGTTTTAGCCTCAAGAGCAAATCGTTGGGCTAACAAAGGGTTGGGTTAGGTCCTCCAAGGTGTCTCCTTAGGCCTCCAAAGGCTAGTATCATTGTTCGGTGTATGGGCCATGGTATCCAACATGTGGGCTTCAAGCCCCAAGGAAGCCCAAGCTAGGCTTGTTCTTCCAAATTTGTCCACCAACTAGGTCCTGCAAAGACAATGAATATGCCCTCCAAGGATCTCAAGTCAAATGCATCATGATAAGTAAATCAAATCAATAAAAGATAACCGAAAACGATTGAGTTTCTATTGTTGTCTCTTACCCCTACTAGAAGTGGCCCCTTTTGAGAAGGCGACTTAATCTGTTGTGAGCTTTGCAAGGCTGGGATTGGTCCATTGGTGGCATGCTCGTACACTGTGGTTAGCTGCTGCAAGTCATTTTCATTTAATTTCTTGCTACTGCTCGTTTCCATTTAGATCCACACCAAGGGTGCCAAAGTCCAAAGTCACTAAGTGTTCCTAAAGGCAACTTGGAGTGGTCACCCACTGTCACTTCAATGACCCACTCCCACACTTTAGGTTGAGCAAATTGTCAACACAAGGGGGGGAATCCCTCTACCACTAAGTCTTTGACAAAGAAAAAGAGATTTGAAGGACTTAGCGTTAATCTGGCTTGTTGTAGAGGTATGGTTATAATTTGCAGATTTTATGTTAGCTCTGAAGAACCTATGGGTATGTAAGTATTGAGCTTCTTAGGTTCAATGTAGATCTGGAAATAAGAATGAAAGGCCATTATGCATAACCAGATTTGATATATCTCATAACTACTCAATGAAAGCTATGTGAATGAGGAAGATATTCAAGCAAAAAGGAACAGCTTTAGTTTTCCAAAGAGTTAATTATGAAATGTAGATTTTTAGATGCCAAAAGGAGCCTTTTAGTCATGAATAAGAGATCTAATGAGAGTAATATATTTCTGTAATATATCAGATCTCTTACAGCCAACAAGTGGAAAGAATATGGCTGGAAATTAATCTAGAAATTATGATTTATCTATGTGAATTTTCCAGATTTATATTTCAGTCAAAAAAGGGTTTCGTTTGTGAATTTTACAAGAGGTTGGGAGTGAAGACTAGTGCCTATATGTCATTGAGCTTGTGGGGTCTCAAAAGCAATGTTAAAGAGCACTGTTGAATATATCGCCGAAATATTGGATATGTCGGATATGTCACCGACATTTTCCCTTGGCCGAAACTTTCCCCCGAAAATTTCATGACATATCCGAAACTTTGAAAGTGTTGTGACACTTTCATTGTGTCTCGACATTTTGCCAATGTGTCCCGACATTTTACAATATGTCGGCCCGCTGAGGTTTTTTGCGGGTAAAGTGCGTGCGAGTGGGGTTTTAGAGGCTGCAGGTGCCTTTTTTTGATCATTATTTCATTTGTGAAGTGTGAGAGAGCTAGAGAAGTGTGATTTCATTGGATAACATTGACACCACCAGTCAGTGGAGGGTGGAGATTCAGGAGCCTGAGATGGAGGAGGCCCCCGAGTGGTTGGAGGAGCATGTGGATGATTTGAGGGAGGAGGGGGCAACAGAGGAGGAGGAGGAGGAGGAGGAGGAGGATGTTCCACTTCCAGTGGATACAGAGGCTGAGGAGGAGATTGGACTTACAGTGGATCCAATGCCACCACCACCTCCACAGAGATCTATACCTGGAGTTGGACTTGGGTCCGTTGGGACTAGGGGGCAACACACTTTTCCTTCCACCTCGTCCCCATCACTTACCACCTCAGATGTAGCATCTGGAGCAGCTGGAGCTTCCACTCCAAGCTCATCTAGAGTACCTCCACGACCACCTACTGCTTCCAGAGGAAACTTGGTGCCCTTTACTTGTAAAAGGGCTAGAGCAGCAGCAACACGACAGAGAGGGAATCAATGATTTGAATTTTGGATTCCCATGATCTATCATTTTCATTTTATCATGTACTAGTCAGTATCTAGATGCCTCATGATGATTCATCTCATGAGATACATTTATTTTGATCATTTGATGTGATTTTGTATCTACTATCATCCTATCAGGAACATGTTTCAGAATTTTCAGTTTAGAAACGATATGTGACCACTTGACATCTTATGCATCTTATTTATTGGTTGTATTTTCATATTTATGTAGCAAAGTGTTTATTTGATGTTGTTGTTGCTTTACAAGTTTTAAAAATTGAAAAAAATGAGTGTTTTTGTATTTTTTTGAGGTCTTGCGACATTTTCCGCCGATGTCGCCGAGAAGTTACATTCCGGACCCTCGCCGACACTTTCCCCGACACGACATATACAACATTGTTAAAGAGTGCTTGTTTCGCTTGTTCTAGGGCCGTTAGGAGCAATATTAAGCATGCTACAGCCACTAGTTTACTGCTGTTATGTAAATTCCAGAACCTTTATCCTTGCTCTAATGAAGAAAATTTCTCCTATCTTTAATCCTTTAAATTTCCTTTTACTTACTTGATTATTCTTGTTTAGACCTGACTCTTCTATTCTTTATTTTTACTTTTTGAAATTGATTTATCTTCTTACCCATCTTTAATATTTCCCATTTTAATTGATCTTTGCCTACTTTACAGTTTCTTGTTTTGACCCTGACCATTTAATACTTTAATTATATTAATTAATTTTCCCCGTCTTTAATAATATCCCATTTTTAATGTTCATAACCATTCTATTATTAATTCTCAACGTATACAAGATTATTTTATCATTAATTCTCAACAAATACAAGTTTATTTTAGTAGTAATTCGTAATGGCTATTTCACATCTGTTTTCCCATTTAAGCTTACCCTGACACTCTTTTCTAGCATTATCGAAGCTTCTTTTGTCCCTGAAGATGGGTGGAGGGTCTACCCGAAATGTTGGACGTTTCAGAAAACATACACAGCTCAATCTCTAGAAATTTCAAGCACTAAGAAAATTTATATCAAGCTTGAGGGAGAGAATGCCACTAACTGAAAATAATTGATGCTAATTGGATTTCTAATCATGAAAATCAATTATCATTCAATATTTCCAGCCATTTACAAGAACAGAAATTTAAAGAAGCTACAATCCATTAATAAAAAATCTCATAATCAAGGAGCAATGATACCCGGATTATGCTCTCCACCATAAACTTGAAGTGATAAGAGAAGTTCTTTTTTTTGTATCCAGCAATTTGTATTCCAATACAAAAATTCCAACCTCCAAAAGCCAAAACAATAGTGTATTAGCATCTCTTCAAACTATCAACAACCATTACAATGGGAGGGTCTTTCTTTAACTAGATGGAGAGCTACAACCTCCTTGAATAAAATAATATTATCCATGCAAAAACCCTAACTAACAATACAGTAAAATATTAGTCGTCATGCCCTGTACAAACATCTCTCTAGAAGAGTCAAAGAGAGAGGTTGACTTCCTCATGCAAGAGCCCAATGTTCCCCTTCTTTTATCTTCTAAAGAGGTCGATCCATGATAAAAATAGACAATCTCATCTCAAAGTGGCACGTGTGAGCAAATAAATTATAAGATAGTATCCAATGCATAACATGTGTCCAAGGGTCAATCAATGCATAACCTGTCATGTGCTTAGAAGCACCACTATCAATAAGCCATGTGTCACTTCCATGAGTAACTGTTCCTGTAAGCGCTGATATCAATACATATTCTTCACTTGAATCATCTTCTTTGGCTCTCTTCTGATTAGGTTCATCGTCTTCTGTGGCATGAGCATGATGTCTTTTATACTTTCCTTTTCTGACCCAATCTTTTGAGTGGGGACAGTTTATTGCAATGTGTCCCATCTTCTGGCAGATGTAGCATCTGTAATTTGAGTAATCCTTTTGAAACTTTTGCTTCTTTTGAGTGGGTCTCTTGACAGCTTGGAGTAGTTCTAAGCATACATGGATGGTCCTTGCATGACTCTAGGCCCGATAACACTTTTCCGGGTAACATGCAAGAACTTTCTATTTTTAGCAGTTTGAGCCCCAGATTCAGATTCTGACCATATATTATGGATCCTCGAGACATTTTGAGTCTTTTGGACCTTTTCCAGGATGATTTGTCACAAATTTCTATTTTTTAGCAGGTTGGGCACCATGGCTCGCCTGTCAGTTTTGATTGCGGATTC
>JASDQU010310889.1:3490-13620 GCA_032191745.1 Picea mariana
TAGCTCTTTAGATCCCCTGCTCGAATGCTCTGTTGTAAATCCGATCCACAGGTCCTTTCTTCACCCTCACGTCCTTTGCGCACTTTACCGTGGTCTTTCCTCAACTCAATATCGGGGTTCGAGGTTTTAGACTTCTCTCTGTCAAGAGTTCAGCACTCTAGATTCTCCGATCACCGATGGGACAAATTTTCGATGCACCCCTTTTTCTCAGCCCCTTCTAGCTGTGCTGCTGGTCCACATGACCTACCTTCATATGACCGGAGTCATAGGTTCCTATCGGGATTTCGGGTTTTTCTATGCCAAAATGCCCTTGCCCTTTGGATCCACGATCTTCCGATTCCCGACGTGCTAGTCACGCACTTTCCTTCCTGGATAGGCTCTTGGCCTATACGACCATTATCCCCATGACCATAGTCCTGTCTCCCATCGGGGCTACGGTGGTTCAAATGTCAAATAGCATTTACTCATGGGATTCCCGATTCCTCGAATCCCAACTCTCTGTTGTGCTGACAGTTGGCCCTTCAAACGGCGACTCCTTCCTTCCTCGATACACTGACAGCTAGCTCCCACTCAACGAAGCTTTCCACCTTTCTGAGATGTTGACAGCTGACCTCCAGTCATTGGGGTATCGCGTTTCACGATTCCAAAGTACACAAACACTTTGTCTACAGGATCCCTGATATCCCGATGACCCAAACACCGATAGACGGCTTCCTTGTCGGACCTTTTCTCGATAGCTCTGATTGCTGCCACGCGTCCCTTCTCTGATGAACGGTCCTGATCTCTCCGGAATTTCGAGACTTATGATGTCCCAACTTTCTTGTCCTCAGGAACTCCGATTTGCCGATGACCAATATGCCGACTCAATGTGGATTTTTGACACCTATCTCCCTAACGGATAGCTCAAATTATTCCACGTAATTCCCCTTAGAAATTCCCGATCTCATGCCCACGGGAATGCCGATTTCCCGATGGCTCCACCCCTTGTCAGGATATTTCCTCCCTATTCACGAGGACTTAACTCCCTCACAATTTCTGCAGATCAAACGGCTGTTGGTGATCCTGAACCGGATCTAATGACTCAGATTCGTTCTCCTTCCCTGCGCTCCTCCGACTGCTCCCTGGACGCGAACACCAATGGTCCAGATCTAATTCCCGGCCGATCTGATGGCTGTTGTTGCTCCCTCCTTGATTTTATGCACTCCTTCTTCCCAGACTTGGAAGAATTTCCAAAAGACAAAGGCCTCGACCTTTGCTCTCTTTCTCCTCTGTGAACTCCTCACTCCAAGTTCTCAATTGCACGTGTAAAAGCGCTATCCCTCCTGAGCTTTGAGAACTTTGAACTCTCCAAAGAGTTCTTCATCCTCTGCACTCTTTGCAGCCCGACTCTGTGCATGAAAACACTGTCCCTCCTGAGCTTCTCAACCACTCAGACCCCTAAGGGATTTTATCTTTATTCTCCCATAGATAGAGAATATAATTCCCTCTTGGCAGTGTCTCTTCTCAAGCAACCTGATTGCTGAGTCTTTCTGGGTGTTCAGCAACCCAGTGAATATCCCTGAGTGGATACTTCCTCCAGCTTCCAGAACTCGAAGATTTCTCTTCACTTTTGTGCCTGTCTGCACACTTCCTCGATTCCCTCCTGGTGGAGTACCTTCTCCACAGAACGTTCAGTGGTTCTGTCCCTTCTATGCACCCTTTGCACCTGCTCAATGCCCACCTGGCAGAGCTTCTCAGAATCCTCAGTGATTCTATTTTTTTTGAACTCACAGCAGAGTCCCTTCCTCTGTGCACTCCTTGCACTGGCTCAATTCCCTCCTGGCAGAGCTCTCAGAATCCTCAGTGATTCTGGTCCTCTTAAGAACTCACAGCAGAGTTCTTCCCCAACGCAACCCGTGCGTATGCTCAATGCCCACTTGGTAGAGCTCTACAAAATTCACAGCACAATTCTGTCTGCAACTGTGTTTCTCCTACACAGCCTTGCCTCCAAGGTATTCAGCAACCTTGAGGTCTTCCTCGTGAATTTGATGATTCCAACTTATGTGCCGCAACACGTCTTTGTCTGACTCCACAGAGTTCAGAAATGCATCCTCTGTGCACGACCCTCAAAACCCACAGCGTTCTGTCACACCCTCCTAATGTGAAGCCTCAAAGACCTTCAACCCTAGAAATCAAACAACTCCTGCAGAATGCATCAACATAACATACATATACAACATACATAAAGAACACACACACAGACATTCATTCAACATAGAAGTGGAGGAAAAACTATTCTGTTATATTAAAGGGAAATGCCTGTAATTACAATGGTGTTCCTGAGCTCTCTCTGGCTCTTCTCTTCTCTTACTCCTAACTCTGTTCTCTACTATCTAACTACCAAAATGAGATGTCAAAATATCTTTTACCTGAAGGGGCTCTTCGAGCTCTTCCCTCCAAATCTACCTACCCTATCCAATTACATTGAATGGGTTGTCTAGTCCAGAATTGGATCTAGATCTCAGCCATTATACACATTAAAGGCCAATCTACCTAATGCCTGCACAAAGGCACGGCTTCTATGGCTCACCAGCCTAAACATTAATTACATTCAATTTCAAATTTAAATGAGTTTGCGCCTCTCTCTTTAGCTTTTAATGCATACGCTCGGCATGGCTGGCTGGTTGGCTGGCTGACGTGGAGAGATGCTCCTTCATCACCTTGCTGGTTTCTTCTTTGTGGGAATGAAGTGAGTTTTCCCTCTTCCTTTTCTACACTGGGCTTCTCCCACTAACCCCCAGAGGTCACTCTGTGATCGCCAAAAACTCTTGGCCACTCTCAGGTCACCCCAATTTGGATCCCCATTTGCTTGGTCACCCAAACTAATGGTGTGCCCCTGAGGAGATTTTTTGGTTAGAAGTCGAGCTATGGCTTGGCTCCTAACCTTCTCCTATGGATCGCCTTCTTGGGCATATCAATTGGTATCAGAGCCTCAAGATCCATGGAAAAGATTGTGATCTTGAAGATTGAGCCAAATGTTTTTGGGGTTTTCATGAAATAATCCAGAGTTTGTCCATTCCAGGGTTTCCATTTTATGAAAGAATCTCCACAGATATCATAAGCCCCAAGGGATCCCACATCTCCATTACCACAGAGAGGAGTTCCACAGATCTAAAACAATACATATCTCTCCCTCTAGACTAGTTCAAGCTCTGTTGACTTAGGGTTTTGAGTCCTCTGTTCTCAAAACAGAGTCCTCTGTTTAGCATTGCAACTTAACGATGCATTTTCTCTTCAGCTAGCCTCACAATACCTCCATGCAAATATCCTTTGGCAGTCGACTCAGATTCCAACACATCAAATCCTGTCCAAGATCTTACCTCTGTCCTCAATGAACTGCTTAGAATGAAACAACAAAACAATCGAGGTCCATTCCGGTTGGACACTCGAATCCAGCTACCCAAGTTTGTTGGTCAAACCAATGGTGAAATGGTGGATTCTTGGATACATCTCCAGGCCTATCGACCTATTTCAAAACATGTCCAACCCTTACCGAGGAAGGAAAACTTCATATTTTCGCCTTGCAATTAGAAGGAGTGGCACAAACTTGGTGGGATACAGAGAAAGACAAGGCCACATTTGTGATAGAGATTGGGGATGCTTGAGAATCCTCTACTTCGCAACCCATCAAAACCTGGGCTTGACTTTTCAAAGCTTTCAGAAATCACTTCTACCCACCTGGGTATGTGCATTCCTTATGGATCAAATGGCACCAACTTCAACAACTCCCTTCATAAGGAGTGCAAGGGTACATAGAATTATTTTGCAAGATGTGCCTCTTACTTCATGTTCCAGATACGGAAGAGGTACTCATATTAAAATGTGTGGCTGGTTTATTAATTCAATTCTGTCGAGAAGTAGAGTTGTTTGAAAATCCAACCTTAGATAAAATGTTTCAGATATCTTTGGTTATAGAAAGGAAAGTTGCTCCTAGAGGTCGTATTCCTCAGTTCTGCCATTACACAGACNNNCCCATCCCTCAGCTCGCTTTCCATATCCTCAGATTCAAAACCCCACACCCAATACAACTACAAGGACACCATGGTGCTCATTCCACAAAACTACTTTTCATAATTCATGAGATTGTCGAATCCTCCAAAATCTAAAAAGCAACAAAACTCTACTCACTCAACTCATTTCACCTTCCCAAGTAGAATATACCAATGAAGTTCCTATGGACAATCCCATAGAAGTAGATCCCTCATTGATTCTAATGACCTAGGAAGATTCGAACGCATCCACCCAACCCCTCTTCACCCATAATTGCCAAATCAAAAACACCTTGGCTTTACTGATTATGGACAATGGAAGTAAGAAAAATTTGGTCTCTGAAGCCCTTGTCAACTGCCTTAATATTTTCACCACTCCACATCTGCAATGCTATCAACTTGGATGGGTCCAAAAGGATGGCCCTCGCCTCCTAGTTTCCAAGTATTGTCTTGTAACTTTCTCCATAGGCCAATTCAAAGATATTGTCCTTTGTGATGTCTCCCCCTTGGATTGTGTAGATTTGCTACTCGGTATCGCATACCAAACCCAAATAAATGCTATCTATCTAGCCAAATCCCTCTAGTACAAAATTACCAATGAAGGCTACACTTATATCTTAACTGTAGCAAAACCCAAACCCCCTTATAGAAAAGAAAAAATCCTACATGTACACTTAAACCAATGTCTCTCTCTCTATTTGGTGCACCCAATAACACCAAACAATACAACGCACCTTGTTCCTGAAACTATGACTCCCCTCCTCCACAAGTTCGCTAAGGTATTTCAACCTCCGAAGGCACTTCCCCCCTCCTACCACATTGACCATTCCATTCATCTCATCCCAGATATGGCTTATCTAATGCCCCTACTTACCGGTTGGACCTAACAAAAACAAAGGAAATGGAAAGACAACCAACCGACCTCATCAACTCTGGCCACATCCAACCTTCATCATCTCCCTATGCTTTTGCTGCCTTTGTCATCCCTCAACGAGATACCTCAGAAATGCACCTTGTCACTCATTATCGAGCCTTGAACAAAGACACAATAAAAAACCGTTACCCCTTTCCTTGGATTGAGGAACTACTCAACACCCTCCAAGGAGCTAAGTGGTTTACTAAATTGAATTTGATAGTTGGCTACCATCAAGTTTGAATGAACCCATATGATGTTTGGAAAACAACGTTCAAGACCAAATTTGGTCTTTTTGAGTGGAAAGTCATGCCTTTTGGTCTCACCAATGCCCCAACCACTTTCATTAGGCTCATCAATGACATATTCAAAGAACATTTGGGTTGATTTGTGGTCATCTACTTAGATGACATTCTCATCTTCAGTTGGACATGGGACACTCACATGCAACATGTCCGACAAGTTCTCCAAATTCTCCAAGAACACAAGTTGCAAGTCAAAGAGAAGAAATCATATTTTGGTCAGACTTCAGTCCCCTATCTCAGCTTTGTGGTCAGATGAGAGGGTATTCAACTAGATACAACCTGAATCCAAGCATTGAAACAATGGCCTCTACCTTCTTCAGATAAGGAGTTGAAAATATTTTTGGGTGGAATCAATTTATATCGTAAGTTCATTCCCTCTTTCTCAAATCTTCCTCGACCTTTGCTCAGCTCAAAGACGCCCTCTTCTCATCCCATGTTTTACATTTTCCATAACTCTCCCAACCCTTTTAGATTGATTCTGATGCCTCACAATCTGCTATTGGTGTCGTACTTAAACAGGGAGGACACCCGATTACTTACCACTCTGAAACCTTGTCCAAGGCAAAGGAAAATTATAGTCCCTATGATAAGGAATTTTATAGTCTAGTGCTAGCACTCAAACAATGGAGGCATTATTTGTTGGGTAAAGAAACCATTCTGCATACCGACCACCACCCTTTGATTTTCATCAACTATCAATTGAAGATTCAGGAACAAAGGCTCCTTAACTGGGCCTCCTACATTCAACAATTTCACTTAGTCATCAGATACAAGAAAGGCACTTCTAATAAAATGGTTGATTTTTTAATTCGACCTCCCACTCCAGTTCTTTCCATTCTACAAGTGTGTTGTGCTACTTATGACACATGGAAAGATCAATATGCTACTGACACCGACTTTCGAGAGATTTGGTAAGTTTTGCAAAGCCCCACAGTGATCAATCAAACCCCCTTCCGAGACTACATTATTCGGGATGGGTGGCTATATAAGCTAAACTTTCTATGTGTTCTACACTCAGTAGAACACCTCTTGCTCATCAGGGAAGTGCATGCTTCAGCCTATGGGGACCACTTCGAGACCACAAAGACCACCCAACATCTGCAACACCATTTTCATTGGCCTTCCATGCAGCCTCAGGTTGAAAAATTTATCAGAGCTTGTGCCTTATGTTCACAATCCAAGCCATCTCACTAGAATCATGGGTTGTATCAACCACTGTCAATTCCTTCTCCGCCTTGGGAGTCAATCTCAATGGAATTCCTGAGTGGACTTCCAACAACCCAAAAGAAACATGATGCAATCTAGGTAGTGGTATGCCGCTTTAGCAAAATGGCACCTTTTATCCCATGCATAAAGACTACTACAACAACGCAAACAACGAAATTCTACTTCTGTCGTGTCTAGCCCCCTTTTGGCCTCCCAAGCAGTATCATCTCAGACAAAGATTCACGCTTCCTCAATACATTATGGAAGACCATATCGACGCTATTGGGGTGCCACCTCAAGTTTTCTACTGCATTCCATCCTTAAATGAATGACCAAATAGAGGTTGTCAACACAGTATTGGTGCATGCTCTCCGAACTCACTTTGGGCGCAGCAAACAATGGGACAATTACTTACACATTCTCGAGCATAGCTACAATAAGGCAACACATTCTTCTACAAGCTTTTCACCTTTTGAAGTCTGCTTCGACTTCCAACCAGCATCTCCAACCGAGCTCCCACTCCATTGGGCTCCTCAAGGTACCTTCCATCAGCAACGGGAACAACTGTCACCTCAATGATTTCTCCAACAAATTGCACAACGCCACAGTGTAGTCACATCATCATTCAAACCAGCCCAAGATCATGCCAAACAACACCATGACAAACAAAGAACCTTCATGGCCTTTCAACCAGGGGATCAAGTCTCGTTACACTTGGATAAGAAGAGCTTCAAAGGCCACCATCACAAGCTTCTGCCAATCAGTTATTGTCCGCATACAATACTCGACAAGATTGGAGAAAATGCATATAGGTTGGATCTGCCACCACAAATGGGAATCCACAATGTCATTAATGTAAATCACTTAAAGTTGTTTGAGCCTTCCCTCTTGGAAGAACTAGTCACCATCACTTATCGAGTTGATAGCATTCCCGATTTCCAACTCCGATTGGCCAAAGACACTATACTGGACACTTGAAGGCGCTCTACAAGACACCAGACTTACACTTCATATCTGGTAGCCTGGCAAGGCCAAACTCCAGATCAAGCAAAGTGGATCACAACTAAAGTATTGCACAACAAGTTGCCTCATATTCTCATGGAAGATGTGACGCTTCCATATCTAAACAGGGAGGAATTGGGCCAAGGAGGCCACCTAGGGGAACGCCCACCTGGGGCACAAAAGTCAATCACCTAGGTGCAACACTTCTTCACCTCTTGATGATGAATTAAATATATGTAAAAGAAATGGTTCCCTTGGTATATAAGGTGAACCGGGACTAAAATAAAGTATTCTTACCTTTTCTTCTGAAGCTATGTGTCTTATCTATTTTCTTTTCTGAGTTTGCATTTTACATTCACGACAATTTCATTTTTTAGGGTTTTCTAAAGAACAAATAGTGCGCCTTTCTTCATGGTTGCCTCCTGGTGACTCTGTTTTCCATGCTTCCACCTCTGAGAGAAAGCTTATCTCATTAGCTAGCCATTCTCTCAGGCCACTCTTAGGTCACCCCACTAATCCCACTAATCCCCGGAGGTCACTCTGAGATCGCCAAAACCTCTTGGCCACTCTCAGGTCACCCGGTCTGGATCCCCATTTGCTTGGTCACCCAAACTAATGGTGTGCCCCTGTTTAGATTTGCACCCCTGAGGAGAGTTTTTGGTCAGAACCCGAGCTATGGCTTGCGTGGTCACCTTCTCCTGTAGATCGCCTTCTTGGGCAGATCAACTCTTGTGTTTATTAAGTCTACATTATAGCTTCCTCCCAATAGGATTCCATAGAGTCTATGTTATAGCTTCCTCCTAAATAGGGATTTTAAGTCACTAATAGAGTCTAGATAGAAAAAGATTTGGTCGGATATTTCAATATGTAGTGCTCTTATGTTTACTATGGAGTCACCATTTATTGAAACTTTACAAATCTCTTCTTATTTGAGAGAAATGAGACCCTACAAACTAGAAAGTGATTATCTTTCGTTGTTCATGGTAATTTACCACGTCCCCAAAGCATAATGACATTTTTATTCCCTTTATAATCATACACAAACCCCACCCTGCCACCTATCTTCCCTAAGAACAACTTTCTTAATCCCTATATTATAATTAATTTCTTTTAACCAACTCTTGTTATCCCTGAATTTAGCAATTACTTTCTTGTACCACATTTTTAAGATAATGCTCAATGAAAAGAAAACCTTAAATCTTCAAATATCTTCCATGGGTTATTCTTAGGCACCACATTAAAAATTTTTCTCAAAGTTAATAAAACCATAAAGGAAATTAGCTTTTATTATTTCAACATTTTTATGCAATAATCTTCTTGTCCTTTAGTCCTTTTTATCTCACTTTCTAACCAAAAACTAATTTTGATTTTCAAAATGATCTCATATAAATTGGTTAAAAAATGACAAATCAAAATAGTATTATAATTTGAGATATCATTTTTGTCACCACTTTTAAAAATAGGAACAATAAATCTTTCAATACAAAATTTAGAGAAGCCTTAACAAAGCTTCCAATTTTCAACATTTTCCCTTAATAAAAACCCATAATAACATTATATTTTCATCACTTTAATTTCTTAAATCTTTTTATTTGTATTGAATAATATATTTTAAGATATAAAAAAATTATACTGTCTATTCCCCACATAAAATACATATTTTTAATTATTTTAATTATTCTTTTTTATTTCAAACTTAAATTTATTAAAAAATATGTCATAATAACATTATATTTGAAATAATATATTTTAAAACATAATAAAATTATATTGTCTATTCACCACATAAATACATATCTTTAATTATTTTAATTTTTTTTTCTAATCCCAAACTCAAATTCATTATTATATTTTAAAATATAACAAAGTTATAATCTATTCACCACATAAAAACTCAAATAATATATTTGAAATAATATAATAAAATTATACTATCTATTCAATACCTTCATGGCAACAACAAAAACGGCATGGAATTAAGATCATTTTGTACCTGTCTCGTTGTTCAGCCATATTTTCTCATGGAATATATTTGGCGACGTTTTAGCTGCTGCCGGCATGTTCACAGATCCAATTCCAGTGAAAGAACCATCCAATGGGAATGGGGCATATGCACGCCCATATACATTGTCATCCTTGGTGCCTGTTCTGTTCTACAGGGAGTGGGCCGTTCTACGGGATGGTATTTTCAAAAACCAGAAAATACTGCCTATAGAATTATAATGCTATTCATTTAACCTGCTATTCGTTAGAGAGAGAATTTAGAAATTACAACGGATACTATTCGTTAGAGAGAGCTTATCTAGAACGATACTAATCGTTAGTATCTGGAAATTACAACGGATACTATTCGTTAGAGAGAGCTTATCTAGAACGATACTGCTAATCGTTAGAGAGAAAATATTTTGAAATTACAACCGATACTATTCATTTAAACTACTATTCGTTATAGAGTATTTAGACTTACAAGGAATATTATTCATTTAAACTACTCCTGTATCTAAAAATTACAACGAAAAGAAACATAATAATGATTAAGAAATTACAAGCTCATATCCCAACTTTAAAGTGGGATACGTTATTATCATATTCCATAGAAGACGTCAGGAAAGAGTGCGCTGTACCATCTCCTCTCGCCATCGTTCATCTAATTCACTTATATTAACATTCTCTGAT
>JASDQU010310890.1:0-13652 GCA_032191745.1 Picea mariana
ATGTTAGAAATTTCAGATCCCACCCAGTTTCAGTCTCACTAATTTTTCAACCAAATTTAAATGTCGAAACTCCAGTTTCAACACTGTTTCAGCATATGTCTCAGCACTGTTTCAGCATATGTCTCAGCACTGTTTTAGCATATACTCAGCACTGTTTCAGCATATGTCTCAGCACTGTTTCAGCATATACTCAGCACTGTTTCAGCATATACTCAACACTATTTCAACATATGTCTTAGCACTGTTTCAGCATATACTCAGCACTATTTCAGCATATGTCTCGGCACTGTTTCAGCATATACTCAGCATTGTTTCAGAATATGTCTCAGCATTGTTTTAGCGTATACTCAGCATTGTTTCAGCATATATCTCAACACTGTTTCAGCATATACTCAGCATTGTTTCAGCATATGTCTCAGCACTGTTTCAGCATATACTCAGCACTATTTCAGCATATGTCTCAGCACTGTTTCAGCATATACTCAGCATTGTTTCAGCATATACTCAGAAAATATAGACACAAAGATATTCGGTCTAACTTCGACCCTAGAAAAACCCACAAGGGGAAAACCAGTGAGAGAGGGATTTTTATTATTTATGAGCTTCTGAGAAATTTCTTTTACAGCATATTCATCTTCAGACATTTACATAAACTTATCTGGACATTCCTGTATCTTTGCTCCTCGATTTCTGAACCAGAAATCTGTACAACTGTATGGCTGCCCCAGAAATTAATGTTGTACGAACTGTCTCGAAATTCATGCCAAAACTCTGCTAAGATTGTATGAAAAACCCAGCATGAATAGCTCCTTGTGAACCATGTTGTACGGTCCCCAAGATTCGTGCCAAACTATATGGACTGTACGAAAATACACTCAGAAATATATTACAGCAGTTACCTCAATTTCTGTGCCAACAAATGTTGTATGGCAGCCTTGGAATGCATGCCAATACTCTCAGAAATTGCAGTTGTTGTCCTCCTCAATTTCTATGCACATTACATGCTGTACGACCTCCACAAATCTATATGGTATGGCCTGTTCTTCCTTGCTGTCTGAAATCCATACTTCTCTTTTCCTTGGGATGCGTGCTCTCCTTCAACAAATGTTGTCTCTTTTCTCAGCTCGACCTCTCTCTATTTCTCTTGGCATCTCACCAAAGGTCCCTTCTCTTGGCATCTCACCAAGAGTTTCTTGATCTTGGCATCTCACCAAAGATCCGACCTTGGCATCTCACCAAAGGTCCCTTGTCTTGCTCTCTCTTGTTCTCTCAACAAGAATGTTGCAACTTCCCTTGCTCTTGGCATCTCACCAAGAGCCTCTTGGCATCTCACCAAGAGTCTCTTGCTCTCTCAACAAGACTGCTTCCACTTACCCAAGAATGGGTGCGCCCTCTTGCCTTAGTCAACCTCATGAGGGAAGGTGAGGAGTTTTCTAATCTAACTGTTGAGATTAGATTAGATGGGTGGCTGAGATTTGGTGTCTCTTCACTCACCCTCACTTTAATCATAAAGTCACCTTTTAATTTGCATCTCACAAATTAAATGACTAGGACCCACATTAGGCACTTTCTCCCCCTTAGGCTCCTAGGGAAGAGAAACACTTGCCTTGGTACTTTATTTTAATTTAAAATTTAACAGTATGTATATGTTTAAGTTGCATGCAGTTTGAAGAGAAAATTTATGTGGCATACCTCAATTGAATACTGGATATGTTACTGTATGTTCCGCAGTAAGAGAATGAAAGTGTTCCCTAGAGTAGCATGGCCGACCTGTTAAGGACTGGGGATGTTACCAACTAGTATTAGAGCATGAGAGATTGCTCTGGAGTGGCATTTCTTCAGCCTGTGGGTGGTTGGGGGAACGTTACACTCTCCAGGATGTTGAGATGATTGAGGAAATACTACACACGACATATAAATGGAAGAAAAGAGGTCCAACAGAAGAAACTAGAGGCAAAACTCCTATCCATATCAGTGTTAGTGTAGAACCCATAAACCCATGTGTCACTAATACGCCAGAGAGAACACCATTTTTTAGACAACTCAATTTCAGTGGAATAAATACAGCAGAAGGTACATATACACAAGGTGCAACAACTGGGGGAGCTAGTACATGAAGAATTAGTCAAGGATCTATAATGTGCGGAGGTAATACTTCAGCATTTAGGATGGTAGGACATGATCCCACCATCATTTTACTAGAATTCAAGGGAGAGGCATCTGGGGACCCTGAGAAGAACTTGTTCATCTGTGAAAATATCTGGGAACCAAAGCACATCACAGATGAGGATACAAAACATGCACAGTTATCCATCACACTAAGAGACCGCTCATTGGATTAGTACATGAGCTTAGCTTCAAACAGTCCACCAGGAACAACCATAGCGATTGTGGATATCAAGAAGCTGCTGATAAATGAATTCCATAAGCCTAGCTCAGAGGATCAGTACATGAATGAGATGATAGAGATTAGACAGAAACCAAGGGAATCTGGCTGGGAGATAGACCAGAGATTCAAATGATTAAAGGGAAAGTTGAAGTATGTCATGACAGAATGAAACATATAAATCTATTTGTGAATTCCATGTTACCACACCTGAAATACCTTTTGAGACAAACAAAATTTCAAACTCGGGCAGAGGCTCTGCAAGCAGCCTCACAACTAGAAGAGAACCAATATCAGAAGATAGGTCCATAAATTGAGGATTTGAAGGAGGATATGAATAATTTAACACTTCAACTGAACCAGAACAGAAGTAAGGACAAAAGAGAAGTTGTTTGGTGTACCACATGTAGGAAAGAAGGACAGCACAAGAACGAATTCTCAGCATTCGCGTAGTACATGGAAACATGACTGCGAAACCCTTTGTCGATAGGAGGACTATGGTGTGAGATCTGTAAGACACAGGGGCATGAGCCATATCATTTTCCAATGATGCAAAAATACCAAACAATGCCTAAGAGTTCATATTGCAACTTTTTCAAGTTAGTAGGCCATGATGACAAAGATTGCAGGAAAATGGAGCTAATGAGGGAAAGAACATCAGACACCTATAGGGTGTAGGCAGAAATGATGACAGGGAAATCTGCACCACATTTTAACCAAGTAAAAATCCCATGTAACACTGCACAACTGTGGTACAATACCGCACAACCACATTATAATCACGCGTAGTATAATCAGGTACCTCAGTACAACGCCCCATAGGAGATCGAGCTGGCTACATAGGTGGAGGACAAGGAAGAGGAGTCTTTAGAAGAGGTAGAGGACTGGTGGTATACCATAACTTTCAACAACCAAGACACTATGCAAGAGATTGTCCACTTTCACCTGTGACATGTATGTATTTTCGCGCATCAGATCATGACACAGAATATTGCCCGACGCTATTGGGGAATATATATGAAAAGAGGAATCAGAACAATCATAATGTCCAATGGATTTTTTCTGAAGAAAGGGATGATGGAAGAAATATAAACATATTTACGTGCGGAGGAGCTAAGACAAGAGATGATGCAGTAAGACAAGATCCAACACAACACCAATGGGTGAAGAAGAATGTCGAACCACATAAGCAGTTTGATGCACAGAACAAAAAGGAGTTATTCAAGCAAGTCAAACAAGAATTCTTGAAGCCATACATTGCATCTACATCAATTGCACATCATACTCAGGATGTAGCAACGTACACAATGCCTTCATCATTGGATGACACTAATGAAGCACATCCCTTGGACAAGTAAGTACCATAAAGGATTTTCTACAATCCTGTGTTAAACTACTAAATGATCCATCATTTGTTAAAGTATTACAAAATATGTTAGAAAGATGTAACACATACATAGAGGGAAAGCTAGAGCAGAAAACAATTAATAACTTGCATACAAGGAGGAGGACAAGTAGAGAGTTCAGATTGAATGCCAACATTGGAGATTTCAACATGGGGGATATGATACTGGATTTAGGATCCTAAGTAAATGTGTTACCCAAGAAGACATGGAAATGTATGGGAGATCCCATATTAGGATATTCACATGTTCATATGAAACTAGCAAATCAACACAAGGTTCTGCCAACTGGAAGGCTAAATGGTGTGACAGTAGATCTCTATGGAGTGCGCACAAAAGCTGATTTTGAAGTAATAGAAATAGTGGATGGAACAACACCTTATCCAACATTTCTTGGCTTGGATTGGGCGTTTGACAACCAGGCCATAATCAATTTGAATACAAGAAATATGACATTCGATTCAGGAGAGTACAGATTTTTTGTGCCACTAGACCCATTAGAAGGAGAAAGTTTTGTAGAACCAACTTGCTTAGACATGGAGGAAATCAACCAGTTATACAGAAGCACCGCACGAGAATAAGATTATGTAAATCCAACAACAGATGGAGTACTCAGCTAGATAAGCATCACATCATGCACATCAGACTCAGATACAGGGTTGGATAATTGGCAGCAGAGGTTACATGAAGTATCCATAAGAAGGTGTGCAAGAATAGACTGCGCAATAAGATGGGTAGGTATAGAGATAAGAGAACCTCCCAATTTTCATGGGGTGAATGACTTAGAAGAATTCCTAACAAGATACAAAGATGAAGTGTTATAAAATCACGGGCTCTTAGCTTTGGACACAACACTCAAGGAAACACCTACAAGATGGTGGGGTGCACACAAAGAGACAGTCAAGGACTGGTACCAATGTAAGCGATTATTGCGCATCAAATTTGGCTCAGAACAGGGAAGAAATCAACTACAGAGATATGATGGATAAGGGACACCAGTACAACACTTGGAGAAGTGAAGAACACTAGGGAAAATGACACCACCAAAAGAATGGCCTCATCACTTAATTCACACACTGCAAGGAGTTCCAGCAAACTGGTATGTAGACTAGGAACTATGCAGAGGCACTGTAGAATAGACAACATTACAACAAAATTTTATAGTCACTTTATCATTTGAACATGAGAACCCCAACATGGATTCAACACTCAAACAAATCAGAGGGGTAATATTCATTCAATAACCATAGGTTGAACTTATAATAGAGTATCGACATCAGAATAAACAGACAGTGAAAGAAATATCGTCATGCTACCATGTGCAGGAAGAAGCACCAGATGAAGATGATCCATGTAACATTCAAATTAAAGAAATTGAAGGAGAAAGAGAGGTAGAAGGTCCATCTTTGGTATCAGAAGTATTTTCCATGCCAATCAAGGTGAAGAAAGTAAATATTGGGACAAATGATAATCCCAAAATGGCCAGTATCGGAGATTAATGGGATGAACAGACAATAGAAAGAATAACAGAGTTCTTGCACGAGTACAATGACCTGTTCCCAACAAAATTTACAAAGATGAAAGGCATAGTAGGAGAGCTAGTAGAGATGAATATACCTCTCAAACCCAAGGCTAGATCAGTCAGACAACGACCATATAGATTGAACCCAATCTATAAGAAGAAATTGATAGAATGTTGGAAGGTGGAATCATCAAACCAATAGAAGTATTAGAATGGATAAGCCCTATGGTAGTCCAGGATAAGAATAAAGGAGGCATAAGGATATGTGTCGATTTGAGAAATATGAATGATGCTTGCCTACATGACCCTTTTCCTACCCCTTTCATAGATGAGGTATTAGAGAATGTAGGAGGCCAGGAAGCATACTCATTCACAGATGGATTGTCAGGATACCATCAGATCAAGATAGCTCCAGAAGACAGGTACAAGACCACTTTTGATACAAAATGGAGATCTTACCAATACACAGTCATGCCTTTTGTGATGAATAATGCACCATCAATATTCTCAATAGTAGTCATAGTTGCATTCAAAGAATTCATCCATAAGTTTTTAAAAGTATATCTTGATGATTGGACAGTATATAGTTTGTTGAAAGACCATGTGGAAGTATTAAAGCTGATTTTGGAAAGATGTAGGTAGTGTTAGATCTCATTGAATATCAAGAAGTGCATCTTTGGGACACCTTTTGGAATACTATTGGGACATATAGTGTGCAAAAAAGGCTTGCTAGTAGACACTACCAAGATTGCATTGATTGTCAATTTACCGCCACCAAAATCAGTACGTCAGTTGAGAGAAACATAGGGATACATAGGTTACTAAAGGAAATTCATAAAAGCGTATGCGTAGATCATTGTGCCAATAGAGAAAATTTTGAATAAGGATAGTAAATTCCAATGGAATGAGGACTGTCAGCGAGGTTTGAACACTCTAAAATAAAAAATGGTCACATCACCTATACTAGTATTCCCAGACTGGGAAAACACATTTCATGTGCATGTAGATGCATCAACCATAGCACTTGGAGCTATTCTAGCGCATCCAGGAGCAAGAGAGTTATACCATCCTATAACATTTGCAAGAATGAAAATATCAGAGTCAGAGCAGAACTACAATACTACAAAGAGTGTACGCCTAGCGATGGTATATGCACTATAGAAGTTCAGAAACTATCTACTTGGGAAACACTTTAAAATGTTCACAGATCATTCTGCCCTCAAGTACCTAGTCAATAAGACAATGTTGGGGAGGGAGAATATGTATATGGTTACTATTGTTTCAGGAATTTGACTTTGAAATGATAGTCAAACCAGGGAGGTTGAATGAAAGACCCGATCAACTGTCGAGGATCACCAATGGAGAGGAACCTACAAATTGAGAGGACAACTTCCATGATGCACAGTTATTTTCAGTCCAAGTCGCTGATGAATATTTTGCTAAAATCATTGAATACTTGAGTACAAGGGTTATGCCACAAGAATTCAACACTGCGCAGAAAAAAAATATGGTAGTCAGAGTTGCAAACTATCAATTGATTGCACGACACTTATACAAGATGGGCACAGACAACATCTTGAGAACATGTGTACTAGAACATGAAAGTCTTAGTATTTTAGCAGAGGTTCATGAGGGAATAGTTGGAGGACATTATGTAAGAAAATATATCATGTAGAAGATATTGCTTGCAGGACTATGGTGGTTGACCATTCATAGAGATGAAAAGGACTACTTTTAGAGATGTGATGTATGTCAGAGGGTTGGAAAACCTAATAAACAAGATGAGATTCCCCTAATACCACACTTAACCTTGCAAGTATCCAACAATTGGGAAATAGACTTTGTGGGACTAATTAACCCACCAACAAAGAGGTTAGGAGCAAGGTATATCATTACTGCGATAGAGTACTTAACAAGATATGCAGAAGCAACACCAGTAAAAGATTGTAGCGTAGAGACAACATCACACTTCATGTTTGAGCAAGTGATCACTAGATTTGGATGCCCAAGTATTTTGATGAGTGACCAAGGAAATCAGTTCATAAATAGTACTATCAAGGCTATGACCAAGGAGTTTGAAGTATATCATCAAAAAATTACACCATATCACCCTCAAGAAAATGGAATAGTGGAAGGCTTTAATAAGATCAAGAGAATGGATTGACAAAGATCTGCAATGTCAACATGGACGATTGGGATTTGAAGATACCAATAGTATTATGGTCATATAGGACTACATGCAAACATTTGACAAAACATACAACATTCAGGTTGGTGTATGGACAAGAAGAAGTGGTGCCATTAGAATTGTTGGTACCTAGTCTACGCGTAGTAGCAATCACCAACATGATAGAATGAGGAACAATACAAGAAATGCTAAGTCAGCTGATGGAGATGGAAGAATATAGGATTATAGAAGGATTTCATCAAGAAGTAAAGAAAGAAAGGGACAAATCTTAGCATGACAGACATATTAAAAGGAAGAGTTTCAAGGAGGGATACCTAGTCTTGGTGTATGACAATAAATTTCTTCAACACCCAGAAAAATTCATAATGCATTGGTTGGGACCATATGAAGTGAAAATTTTCACAGAAGGGGGCGCTATACAGTTGAAAGATTTAGGAGGTACATAACTTATATGAATGATCAATGGGAGTTGATTGAAACTATATAGGGACAATAGACCTCCTAACACCTAGAAATTTATCGTGTAGTAAGAAGATATGTATATAGTGTATTATAGTAGAAGTAAGGGAGAGAAAATGAGAAAAACAAATAAAAAGAAGAAAATCCATAAAAAAAAAGTAAAAAGTGGATAAAAAAAAAAATAGACCGGCGCACATGGAGGGTCTTGAAATAATATAACTGGTAGAACAAAACAGTGAGATGCAAGAAAACCAGGGTTTGAAAACACCACGCACAGAAGAGCAGTTAACCGGTAGAAAGGTACATTGTGCAACAAACACTGCAAAAAGTGAAAAAGCGACAACTGTCAATGCGACACATTTGTCCCTTCTTCGTCACACTATAAAGTCGGAAAAAGGGGGGGAAGCGACCCATTATATTATTTGCTAAGGAGAAGAATGAAAAGCCAAGTGGAAGAGAAATAAAGTGAAAATTTTCCCTAGCCTCTATCGATTTGGAAGCCTACAAGTTAGATTTTTTCGCCATGTTACCACCGAGGGTTGGAGCGTCGAGTAGAACTGGACGAAGCACACAGAGTAGCACTCAAGTGCCACAAACCAGAACAAACGAGATGCCTACAGTGGTGGATGTGGATGAAATCCACACATCAGAGTACTAGCAGACCACATTGCATGTGGAGGAGGAGCAGGAACCCGCACAAGAGGTTGAGCAGACAGAAGAGGACACTGAACGGACAAAATCCAACGCATCTAGGGGCAAAGGGATGCAACAAGTAGAACCAGCCATGGGTTCCACACAGCAGGGCTGAGAGACAGAACCAGAGCTTGAAACAAAGTAAGAGGCCTTACTAGAGGGTGGGGTACCCTCCCCACAAGGGAAAAATAAGGTGAGAGAATAAAGAAGTGCGCAGGGCGTATAATGCACACAGGAAGAACTAGGCATAGTGATGCCGAAAATTCCCAACAGAGTGAAGAACAAGGATAACATGGTAGGAGGAGTTGATAGCCTTAAATACTTCTACCATGATGTCTCTAACGCCATAAATTGCTCAAGTTTGGAAGCACAGATCTACCTAGAGAGTAGGGGAGAGGGCCCATCAGGTGTGCCACTATTGGAGCCTGCACAGTGGATCATGGGACTGTACAACACTGACATCATGAATTTATTAGACATATCACACTTTGAGTGTGGGAAACACATAAACAGATGTGTCAAACAATTGTTATCAAGGGTGCATGGAGGCATCTTGTGGATGGATAGGCCAGTGTCGATCAACGTCGACCTCATAGCAGAGATTACAGGGCTACCCACAGATGGGGAGAAGTCAGAGCAATACCTAGAAGACAATACTAAGGAGAAATCCATCTCATATGAGATCAAAGAAAAGTATGGCGCAGAGAGGGGTAACTGAGGTATCAGGATCAATGACATCAATGATAATGCGACACGGTTTGCAACTAGATTGCTCGGTTGCAAATTAATGCACAAGTGTGCCTACAGGAGTAGTGGTAGTCGTGGTGCAGTGTGCAAAGGGTAGCTTGATGAGTTGGGCCCCTTACCTAATTAATTCATTCCTTGAAGACTACAAGGATGCATAAGACCAGGGCTTTGAGTTCCACTACTTGTGGTTACTCATTCTCATTGCACTTATGGGGTGGAACAAACCTACATACACTATGTTCCTGCCAAGGACATGCAAATGTGGTGCAACGTGCTACACATCGATGTGAATCAAAATAGATCGCAAGGTGAAGAAATTCAACAATGAAATGTTCACTTAGTACTTAACATAGATCCAAAAAAACTTGGCTGATACATGGAGGATTTTACTAGAAACTGTCCAGGTGTATGGACAGATAGTGAATATCTAGGAATCATGCCACAATATGTGGTTGCAGGCAAAGAAGGATCCAACCAAGGAGTGGTTGCAACTGAAGTACCATGTGATGATGCAGGACATCCACATGGAGGTCCAAGAGTGGCTTGAGGAGTGGAAAGTTCCAGAGATTCCAAGAGCAACACCAATAGTAAAAATCCAGACATAGGATAGCATCATCCTCACATAGAAGATAGGAAGGAATGGTGCTAGCCAGAAAAATAAAAAAAAATAGGTATAGTGGGGGAAAGCATTTTAATTTGAAATAAAATTAGGAAACAAAAGAAGTCACAACGTGGTCCTACACAGGGTCCATCAGGCACAGAGCAGGCACCAAGAGGACCGACAAAACATGTGAGTGTGGAAGAAGTGTAGATGGAGGCACAAGAGGTATCCATGGAAGCTGAAGTTGGGAAGGATACAGACATGGGTACACATATGCCATAGGTATCTGAGAAATCATATGCCCAAAGGAAAAGCCCAGGGGAGCAAGCAAGTGGCGCTAGGAAGAAGGCAAAGGCCCACAGAAATCCCATGGAAACATCATTGACAATAGATGATGTGGAGCTGATATCAATGACAGTGGAAAATAAACTATCGGAGGTATGGGAAAATGTGGAGAATCACCGATATTCAATTATGGAGCAAGTACAAGAGGTAAAAACTATGTTGGAGCAGTTGAGGATCAGGACGAAGCAGAAACAAAATTAGAAACCAGGGCCCACTAGTGAAGAAGCACATGTTGGAGAGACAGTGCACATCACGGCACAGGGAAGTGTTAACTTCATCATAACACCATATATTTTGTTCGTCGATGAGGAGACAACACATAGGCCCCTAAAATACATTGATAGGTTGGAATTGAAACTGCCCAAGATTCCAACTAAAGCGTTGTATAAATTATAGGTGAGCATCGCACAGGAGATTCAGTCCAGAGCAAGGTCGGATGCAACAAACTTACAATTGGCGTAGGAAGACAACACCTCATTGAAGGAGGCACTTATCCAGGAAGGGAAGGAGATAAATATAGCACAACAAATAATGGAGGAGATGGAGAAACAAATAAGTGGATTATTTCAAGCCATCCCCAACAACGCAGAATGGGAAGAAGCATATTCTAAAGAGAAGATGAGGAAAATAGCACAATCCCTAGTGAAATATAAAGAGAATATCAAGGAATTGGAGGATTGTGTAGTACCTACAAATCCCCTAGTATCCTGAGAACAAAGAGAACAAGACGCGAAAACAATTGCAAAAAACATTGCGCAGAACATACATAGAGTGGAAAAACTGTTGGAAAAGAGAGGCCAACTATGGACACAACTATTAGAGGATGGGAGCCTACAAGAGTTGCAAGGAAAGGAAGATAAATTGCATGCAATAATGGAAGATGTCAAGCAGCAATAGAGGACAATGTCCCTACCATAGAAGATCAAGACTTCCACAGAAATGAAGAACCTTCAGGCAGAAGAAAAAACGGTGCAGGCACAGAAGATCGCACAACAGGCTCAATTGGAGCCCCTACAAGAAAAGGAAGAATAGTTTCTCATGGAAATCGACGTAGAGAAAGTGCACCTCGAACAGATAGGCTTGGAGGGGGGTGAGATATTATGACCACCAGTCACCATGTAGGTGGTCGAAGCCATGTCATCAAAGAGTAGCTAGGTTCAAGAGCAGTTCCAATAGATAATAAATATGTACGAAGCACTCACACAAGCAGTGACAGAAAATGGAGTTAGGAAGTGACTTGGGACGAGTCATGATTTCAATGTTGGGGGCCTACTAGGCATTGGACCAGTTCAGTAGAAAAGCACGATGTGGGAGAAATACAGTCGGCAGGAAAAGAAGCACATGTAAGACAACGCACATGCAGAAGAGGAAAGCATGCAAGGCACACATGCAAGAATACCTATCCATGATAACGTTAGGGTTTTGGTAAGAGGATGTAATGGATAGTAAGCCAAAATGATGTATATGTAGGGACCTATGAGGTCTAGGGAGGGGTGGTTGTTTGTGTGGGAATATGGTTCCTTTTTCGTTGATTATTGTTACTATGTCATTCAAGGATGGAATGACTGTAAGTCTGATCTGTTTTGTAAGTTGTTGAGTTGAGGAGAGGAAATAAGGGTGTATCTTGAGGGTTATATCAAAGGCTGAGGAGCTTGGTGTGATCTAGTCTGCCTCCTTGTAGATCTCGACCCACTGATGGGGAATTGTAATGCGCAAGACTTTGTAGTTTTGGAAACACTATAATAAAATATCATAGAAACCAAATATTTTTGGACGTATCCTAAGAGGGGTGAACCACGGTAGATCATGTGTTATGTGATTGAATATTGTGTATTTCCTTTACTGTCAATGAATATATGTTAGACAAATGTGTGCATGACTAGTTAGATCTTCCATGCAAGAATGACATGGTATTCAATATAAGTTGAATGTTAAGGTGACTAATGAAGAACACATATTTTAATCCCATATCCCCACTCATTCCCCAGCTACAATCACTTGAGCGTTGCATCCACCAATAGAACTATCTCGAGTGAGATTGCGCAGTGCACTCTGTGTATTGCGTTTCCTTCTGGTTTACCATAGGGGTCAATAGTCTTAGAGGGGTTTTGTTGGAAACCATAGTGGACCTGAACCTGGTTCATCCCAAGAAAGGTAGCAAGAGGAAAGTCAAACCAAGAAAGCCACATATCTAAATTTTTACCTAAGGTACTTTTGTATGTCTCCTCTACTCTATAAAAATTTCACAGTCTGAGGTACTTTTGTATGTCTCCTCTATTTTGTAAAAAATTCACAGTATGAGGCACTTTTGTATGTCTCCTCTGTTTTGTAATTTTTTCATAGTCTAAAGAGTCCCAGAAAAGAATTTATAGTGAAAATTATGAACTCAAATGTTTGAAACTAATTTAAGGAGCATTCATGAACTCTAACTTCCACAGAGCATATCTCCAAAAGTATAGTGAAACAACATTTGAAATTTTTACCACATGCACATGAATATCTCTCCTTCATCTTTGTAAAATTTAGAGGTCTAAAACGTCCCAAAAAATACGTTATATCAAAAGTTCCAAGTTGACCTGTTTGAAACCGATTTCAGGAGCATTCATAAACTCTAACTTCCACACGAAAAATCTCTGAAAGTATAGAGAACCAACATATTAAATTTTTGCCACATGTACACCAATATCACTCCTTTGTATTTATCACAAAAAATTATCGCAAAAATTCTAAGCTGACCTGAAACTGATTTCCCAACTCTTCCCTTTTGGAATGATATTCAATCTTTTCTCATCCATTTTTCACACACACTTTTTCTCAATACTTTCTCTTTTTATAATTTTTCATAACCCTTCATGAAGGGACATGTCCATTAATTAAATAATTAATTCCCATTTTTTATTTTATTTTTCCAAATACCATGGAAAAATACCCAAACCCATGGGCTTGAAACCACCATTTCACTTTTTACTTTTTCACATGAACCCCTTTTTTAATAAATTTGTAAACCTATATATATAATTCAGTCTTGGAAATTTTGTATGTATTGTAATGCTATAATATGACGTTAATGACAAGATTAATCCTTTGACATGAATGACAATAATTCCAACAATGTCCCCATTTATCATTGACGACAATCTTGCAATGCAACACATAGTCCACCAGACATATAAAGAATTATCCCCTTGTTTGCAACTCTTCCCCTTTGACTGTTGGTTGTGGAGCCTGATTATCTTCCTGATGCAGAGGTTCTTTGCTTTCAGCCGTGTCTATACCCCATGAAGTATTTACACCCCAGAAGTATGTAC